>JXCR01034831.1:106540-132223 GCA_002079205.1 Phalaenopsis hybrid cultivar | reverse complement strand
GAGAGAGCATATATATATATATATATATATATATATATATATATATATATATATATATATATATGAGATGCCGAATTATAAAATTTATCTACTTGTGACTCTTCTTTTTTTGAGATAGAGAATTTTTCTCCTTCATCTGTGATTTTTCTTGTCTAGGATTTTCTACGTAATTTTGGTTTTTCTTGATTTGTATTTGTGGGTTGTCTCTTTCCATGTGTTCTGATGANTGAGATAGAGAATTTTTCTCCTTCATCTGTGATTTTTCTTGTCTAGGATTTTCTACGTAATTTTGGTTTTTCGTGATTTGTATTTGTGGGTTGTCTCTTTCCATATGTTCTGATGGTAATAAAGATATTTTCTTTCTTAATATAATTATGGCTATTATAACATTGCCCTTTTCAGGTAAATGTGGGTGGCTTAAGAAACATTTTACAGGCATCCAAAGAGACAAAGACAATCAAGAAAATAATATATACATCATCCTTTTTTGCTCTTGGCTTCACTGATGGCTATGTTGCAGATGAGCAACAGGTGAGGAAATTATATTTTTATTCTTTTAATATTGTTTCATGTAATATTTTGATCAAGAAGGCTTTTTGTCTTGTCGACTTTCTTTGAGAAGTACTTTTATCCTTTTCTATTATGATAGTCTCTCGACCAATATATGCTATAGTTCAAAGTTGCCCTCTGCATCTATGCCTTTTGATAGCTATATTCATAAATGCTTTTGTTTTTTTTTAATACTTTTCCCTCTTGATTCTCCCAAATGAGATAGTTGCTTACCATCCTTAGCATTACAGGTCCATCAAGGCAAGCTATTTTGCACCGAATATGAGAAATCGAAGGTCATTGCAGACAAGATTGCATTGGATGCTGCTACTAATGATGCTCCTATTCTTCTTCTTTATCCAGGAGTCATCTATGGATCAGGAAAGCTTACAACTGGAAATATTCTTGCACATATAGTAAGGTCTATCTTTTTTTTTTTCTAGCACATTGAGCTATGGGAGTATGGAAATAAAGTAAACATACGATTCATGCATATTATCTTCGAGCTCAGCAAAGCACTTTGATTTGGCATATAATATGGGACTATTTTGAAATGTCTGAAGAGTGGTTGTGGTTTTGTAAAGATGGAATTAATGATTTTCATTGGAATTTTAAAATTCAAAGTAAATACCAAAATTTGGATTTGTTATGAGATTATCAACTTGAATATTCAGATTATTTATAACTTTCGAAGCTGATCATGTACCAATCACACTTACTAAGTTAGGTATTAGGTGTCTATAAATAGATGTTTTGAGGCATGCAATTTGATATCATGGAATGAACATAAATTTTTTTTTTGAGTTTTAATTTTGTGTTCAAGTTAGATTTGTAATTTCTTTTACCGTGATACAAATGGGATTATGTGGGATAAGGTCTCTTTGTACCCTCGCAAGTAGGGCTGAAAATGAGCCAATGCATTTTGATGAATAATTCGAACCGGCTGGATTTGTACTTGATCAAGTTTGTTCAAATCAGTAAAAATAATTTTAGACATTTCTTAAAAACACGATGATTAATTGAACCAAACATAAACATGAGACAACTTGTTTATTTAAGTTTACGAACAAACTTGTTTGTTGTTTAATAAGTAACTTGTTAAATGATCCTTAGTTATATGATATTTTATTTAAATAAAATTTAAATAACTAAAATTTTTTAAATTATATTTTTAATATTAACATTTAATAATTTAAAAACAATCTTCATATTAATCTAATGTAATTCCTTCCTATTTCCTTACTTCAATGAATTAGTTTGTTAGCATTTTTCTTATATTATTTGATTGCAAGAGAATTTACTTTTAATTTATATGTTATCTTAATTAATTGGTGTAAATTACTTCNAAATTATATTTTTAATATTAACATTTAATAATTTAAAAACAATCTTCATATTAATCTAATGTAATTCCTTCCAATTTCTTTACTTCAATGAATTAGTTTGTTAGCATTTTTCTTATATTATTTGATTGCAAGAAAATTTACTTTTAATTTATATATTATTTTAATTAATTGGTGTAAATTACTTAAATACTGATTCAAAACTTATTTGATTGCTTATTTTCTTATATTTATAAATTATTTGCTAGTAACTTTGTATAAAATGTCAAATTCTCATTCAAAATTTTAAATTTTTTATTAACTTGCTAAAGTACTCGTTCAATAAAATAAAAAGTCAAGACTATCAAGTACAAACCAAGAACAATTATTTTAACATATAAGTGAAAGCTTGGCTTGAGCTCAAGTTGAATATGAACAACATATAATATTAATAAGCAAAGTTTAATTTATGATATACTCAATTCAGCTTGAGTATGGCTTTACTCGCAAGGCATTGTATCTTTACTCTGATAACTTCTTCCCTTCATATGATTTCTTCTACATAACTTGTTATTATCTTATCGGTGTTCTTGATTTAGTACAAATTTGATAGCTTTAAATTCAATGTTGCATTTCATTTAGAATTGCTCACTGTTTTTTCATAGTTCAGTTTTTTTGTAGAACTCTCCGAATTTACTCGATCATTACAGTATAATTTGCATTCTAATTTTCATAGTTGTTATTTCATTTAAAAAAGGATTTGTTGCCTTATTTTTTGGTCTATGATATATGATTCTTATGTTTTCTTGCATGATTTTAACATTATTCTAGNATATATGTATGTATGTATGTATGTATGTATGTATGTATGTATATATACATATATATACATACATACATACATACAGATACATACATACATACATATATATATTGATACGCCACAAATAAATCTTCATCATTCGACATGAATCTCGAGGCATGACATGAATCTTGAGGTAAATTTTTGGGAAAGAAACATTCAAACTTAAATTAAGAGTCATCTAGAGCTCCGATTCAACAAACTTATAGTCAAACTAATCGGCCTCTCTCAGACAGACCCAATGATATAAAAATTTGTCCGATTCGAGTCAAATCAAGCCCAAATCAAGTCATTAAATCATTATTAGAAGATTTTCGGACACATTTGGAAGGTCAAAGTGATACCAAATCTAGTAAGTTTATAATTGAATCGAGCATCTCGACAAGATGAATTCAACGAGCCCAAGATTGCTCAATTCCGACATCGTTAAGGCACTCAAATGTCCATTAAACACTATCTGATCGAAAGAAACTCTCCGAACCGTCCGATCAAAATGTTTAATATTTCTGCATTAATTGCACCCCGGACACTATAAATAGAGCCCCATCTCTTCTCATGAGGGTAGAAGCTGGAGGCTTGAGATAGAATTTGAAGCTTTGAGGAGCTGAAGTCTATCACCATCCGTTCCATCGTCGATCGCCAGCGGTAGCCGCCGGCCACCGCAGACCGTCGTGGACCACCGCCGATCGCCGTTGACTACCACTGATCTCCGTCGACTACTGCGACCTCTATTGACCACTGCCGACCGATGTCAACAACCAACAACCACCGTCAAACATCACTGTCGTTGTTAACTGTCACCAACTAGACGTCGTCAGTCGATGTTGTAACTTGAAAAATCTAGTAACCTTTTCCCGTCTGTGGGATAAGAGATTTATGTAATCGTCAATCAATAGTGAATTTTTACAACTGGGTTAGGCCCCGTGGTTTTTCCCAACCGGTTTTTCTCGTAAAAACTTCTGGTGTCATTACTGGTCGTTTTTTTGTGTGTGTGTGGTGAATTCTCGTGCAACGCTAAGACAATANTATCAATTTTTTGTGAATCTTAATGTATTTAGTCAACATAGATTGTCGATCCAATGAAATTGAAAGATTCTTATAAATAATCATATGTTGCATTATTTTAGGAGATCTTATAGACCTGAAGGAAAATTAGCCTATGGGGGACTTATTTTAATTCAATCATGGTTAATTAAGGGATTATGATGACTAAATTTGGATTTTATGTTTTTATAATATCAATTTTTTGTGAATCTTAATGTATTTAGTCAACATAGATTGTCGATCCAATGAAATTGAAAGATTCTTGTAAATAATCATGTGTTGCATTATTTTAGGAGATCTTATAAACCTGAAGGAAAATTAGCCTATGGGGGACTTATTTTAATTCAATCATGGTTAATTAAGGGTTTCATGTCCTTTCATGTGTCTTATAACTCATATACTCATAGACTTAGCCATTGCATAGTATTCAAGTTTAGATTGTACTTATAATATAATAGTGACATTGTAATCAGTTTGACCACCTGATCAAGGTGTATGTACAATGTTTTTATTTTTGTGAGATTTTAAATGTAACAGTATGGACTCACTTGATATGATATTAGTTTTTCGTGAGCTTTAGTTAAGCTTAAATTTGAAATCCTTGGTAAAATGGTGTATAGGATGGATGAGTGGCTAAGTCTATGTACGAAATGGTTTGTTCTTTCATGACTTTTTTTTGGTATGTTTATATATATTTATTGTTTATTTTATAATTTTTTTTCCAAGGGTAGGTTTGAATAAAGCTCAATTTGGTTATTATAATTTTACTTTAAATATGCCTAACTTTGAAAGGAAAGAGCCTGAATGCATTGGAAGTTGTGGGAATTTTTTTTATACGATCCTATCTAGTTGAAATTGATGCTAACACGTCCATCATCAGGAGAACTACCTCGTAGTATTTGCCTTGTATTTGAAAGATTGATTTTTTATATGAAGCCCTAAGATTTAAAGTTGAGATCCTATTAGATTGACATTGTCATCTAAACCATAGACTTCTTAAATTACTAAAAACCCTTTATTTTGGTTTGACCTTCCATGACTTGCTAAACTAGAGAAGTTTTAAACATTAGCTCGACCATCAAGTGTTAATTGGGGCTTACCTTACATGACTGTGTTTTGGCTTATTGGTAGGGTAGATTGTCAAAAACTGTGAAAGCTCGACCATCATTATTTTGTCTGGCCTTAAGTTGATAAGCTGCTCACCGTTTCACTTTTAACTCAATTTACAGAGGTATTGCAAGCTTTAAATTTATTCTTGCATGACCTTTAAAGTTTGATGCTTTATGATCGATTAGATCGGTTGACCCTCGAAGACCTTGCATTTTGAACATTTAAGATTTGTATGGATATTGACTCCCTTTGGTTATCTTATAAGAATTTTGCGTGCCATCAAGAATTTATAGTCCATTACTTATTTGATTTGTAGTAGTTAGCTTCACTGGTTTTGGTAACCCCTTCATATATGATTTGTAGCAATGACCGTTATAAGAGTTAGAAGCTACGTTAAGTATTTGCCTTGAGTTTTTGATGTAAATTAACAAGTTATGATTTGATTTGTTTATGATTGGTTTGAAAAAGAGACCGTGGATGGGTGAATTTGTTGGCCTCAATTTGGCCTTAAAAGCATATTTACATTTAGATTGAGATGATGAATGTCTGCAATGGTTGGCGTGAATCTACTTAAAATTTGTCTTTTGCTTGTAATTTTTTTTTTCTAATATGAGTAGTATTTAGTGTTTTCTTTGTCATTTGAAGTTGTATTGCGAGTCTTGCTTATGCTGCTTATGGTAATTTTCTTTTATTGTATTTGTTTTTGTCAATGATATCACTCATGTATAAAGGATTGAGCTTTGAAATTTTTTGGGATACAATCCCTACCAACTTTACTTCAGCCACATAGAGGATTGGGCCACAAATAATTATTGGGGTATGGGGTTTTATCTACTCTATTTTCAGGTTGGATATTGAGTCTTAAAAGTTACTATTGGCTTAAGCCAGTTGACACCATTTCTTGTATGTAGAGGATCGACATTTTTGGTTCGTGAGCTATGGACTCTTTCTATTCTACGATCGTTTGTAGAGGATCACACCTAAATAGTTTTTGATATAAGGTGCCTTATTTACTCCACCCTTTATATGTAAAGAGATGCCTAAAGGTTGGGTCTTACTACATCATATAGATTGGGCGGCTCACTTAGTCATGGTTATGTATATATTGTTGGATCCTGATTTGTTTGTGAATCACACCTAAGGATTAAAGTGTAAGACATGAGAGAGAAAGAGAGATATACAGAGAAAAGTATAGTAATTTGGAGGAAGTGTGTAACCTTTTACTCATGAATGTTCTTCTATTTATAGAGAAAAGAGGAATCTTGTGTGAATTTACATATTTTCTTATGCTTTATTGGGGCTCGTTTGGGTCATTACAGGTATTTTTCATACGTGGGCCTAGGACCTGTTGGTTTTAAGGTTCGGGTGGCTAGATTATGGAGTCCATTGATAAGCGCTTTCGGTCGGCTAAGCTAGAAAGACCCGTCGGTCTGCTTGGTCTGATGATTGCCGATTGGCTAGGTTTGATGCTGCATGTTGGCTATATTCTTACTGGTAAAATGTCTGTGAGATTGTCTCGAGTCAAGTGGTTGATCGGTTGATTAGGTCTAGTCGTCGACCCTCAATCCTTGACAAGGAGGTTTCTATTGGTTGGGTAGAGCTAGGCTATCGGGTAGACGGTGAATCACCTTAATCCAATTGGGGGCCGCCCTTGGACGAGGAGATTTCGGGGGATGGCTGAGATTCGCCTTGCTAACTCTTGATGGCATTCAGGGTGGCTGCTGAATACCTTTGAGGGAATTGCAAGACCCGAGTGGTTAGCTTTTCCCCTTGGGTTAGTTCTATCAAGGGGATGTCCGTAGGTTCTCCTATATTTGGCGACCAGTCGAACTGCTCGGGTTTGTGCTGCTTGGTTGCCTTGTTTAACTATGATCTTGATGCTTTCGGTTGAATGCATGGACCCCCAAATCTCCTATTGGTGGACTCTCCATTGACACGTCTTGTCCTTTCTGTGTCGTTAGATTTTCTCGACATTCGTGCGGGTACTTTTTTGTGCACATATTTAGCTTCATAATTCTCTTGCTTCTTGAAAGCATTGTTGTGATAAAAATAAGAATTTAATGCAAAAAGTAATCTTATTTATGACTGCAATGACTCAATAATTGAACTCTCAGGTTTTTTATGCCTCCTGTTAGGATGCGAAAGACCTAGACTTTTCATTTCTTTCACTTTTCTCCCTTGATCTTGCACTAGTTGGACTTCGAGTGTTGCCTTTACAGACGGAGCAACAATAAGTTCTAAGGTGGCAAGATCCAATGCTTTTGACAGGGCAGCCTACTTATAGACTTTAGGCAAAATGAAGGCTGAGGAGAGGAGGAATCTGGAAGGAGAGAAGCGGAAGAAGGCGGTGAAGAAGAGAAAGGCGCCCGATCAAAAGGATCAGGTGGGGTTGTTTGTTTTGCTCCATCGTCGCCAACAAAAAGGGTAGATATGCTGACCCTTGGTCGGATCTCATGACCAGGCGACATACAACCTTGATCGGATCTCATTTTCTATAGGGATCAGTTTGAGTACGGCCTTTAGTTGCCACTTTACAAGGAACTTCAGTCGATCTTCAATTGATACTATGTTATTCCATGCCTAAGTGCTGCCTAAATCCACAACGACGATAATGACATGTGATCTTCTAAAGGCAGATGGAGATTTTCTGTTTGACAGAAGATCTATTTAGCCACATGTTCACCTTCAAGATCGACCGAGATGGTTACATACAGTTCTCTGCAGGCTGCATATTTGAATTCTTGGGTTTTGAGAATAAAATCATGGACCGAAAAATGTGATTTATGGTCAACTCTTGTGTTGGTAACCAGAGAATCCGTGTACTTTCGTCTGAAGGTACTTTGAAGAAGGTGAAGACTCTTCCTAGGCACCTTTGAGCTCATGGAGTTGATCAAGGGCCAATGCTTGTCCACTTTCCAACATCTCGAGGTGGAGCTACTTAACCATTTACTTTGGCTGGAGAAGTGCAGATCGATGACAAAGGAACTCTGGGAGGTTTCTAATGCCGAAGTGGTTGCCAGAGAGAGCTGCTGTCATCCGTGCTGCTGAGTAGAATCCCTCAGGGAAGACTGCCCTCTCTTGGGTTGTAATGGCAGCTGTTCGATCTACGGCTGAGTTGTTGCTGATCAGTTAGTTTCTTGAATTGTCTATGCGCGAGCAAACACTGAAGCTGCAGTTTTTCTTTTCTACTTTTCAAAGCACTCTAATTGTTCGGGTGATTTGACAATCATCAAATGCAAAACTAAAACTTCTATGCTAAGTGCTAGTACTTAGGGCGTTTGTCGTGAGGAGTCTTCCAATGCACCATGTGTGGAGTGGTTCTGTTGAAGATGCTTTCGTGGAAAAAGCAAAGATAGGGTCAACTACCCCCTAGACCGACTGATATGCTTTTTATAGATTTGAAGACAAGGGGTGAGACTAGACGAGCATCTCCAATTACCCTGATTGCGATCGGATTTTAGGCCCACCGCAAACCTGGGGCGACGTCCACCGAGAGGGAAGGGCTCCTGCTTCTGACTAGAAGTCTAAGCCTCCCCTGTTCTCTAAGATAAAAAGGAAGGGATCTTCACCTAAGTGGATTCCCTCACATGAGGAAGGAATAATGGTGTAGTCCAATTCCGTGGGGAATTTCAGGATGCTTGATAAGAGGGATGATTGGTGCTCTGATAGCACACCACTAACATCTGATTATTCTTCAAATCTCTTGGAGATGATTTGTTTATGTGGTTTTGAGAGGTTACCGAAGGGCCTTGATTGCTCAGATCTGTACTAACTGTCTGACCGCTGCCGTGTCATGGCTTGGGAGGTTGCCCACTTCCGGTCAATGGCCGTTGACCAAGCAGAGATGAAGTGGGTCGAGGCCATTGATCAAGCAGAGGTTGCGGGATGTCTGTGGCTGAGAGGGAGTTAGAGATGCATGATCATGAGGAGAGGCTGTCGACCCTTCAGAAAGAAAATCAGAAGCCGAAAGACATGGTGGCGTCGATGGTGACCGAGAAGTAGCATATCGATGAGCTTTCTTGACAGCTTCAAATCGACACCTCCTTGGTCATCGATCAGTTTGTGAAGCACGACCCTAGCAATCTGAAGTGGCCATCCCTTGAAGAATTTGACAAGCTCCTCTCTGATTTGGAGGAGGATGAGAAGGTGGAGGGCTCTCTCTCCTGCAAAAGATGAGGGGGAAGAAAATACTGAGGAGGAGACCAAGGAGGAAAATGCTAAAGGTGATGGAGAATCCTCGAAAGCCTGATGTTCTTTTCTTTTTTCTTGCACTTGTATTATTTTTTTCTTTAAATATTTTGTAAAGCAAACAAATTGTATAAAAAAAATTGTAACTAATGAAATATAAGTTTTATTTGTCGCTTTATACCTCAGTTCCGTAATTTTTTACCTCATTGCATTTTCTCTTTAATTGTGACGGTTGTTTGCGATGAATGTCTGAATCGATTGACCAATTAGTTTTTGTTTAAAATATTGATCAATTTTGATGTGTTTATCGCCCGACTCAGGTCTTACATGTTTGCCTTGTTTGCTCAATCGAGTCGCCACATCAGATAGTGCTGCACCTTTTGTCAGGCTTATTAAGTGGATCTGGTCACTATTTTTGTAGGGGTATGCCAGAACTAGCTTCTGGGGTGATTTGCTCGGCACCCACCACAGAGCTTGTTACTAATGGGCATGAGATCACCTCCAGAGCTTGATTTGATTCGTGTTCGGAGACAGGTTTTTTATGATGTATGAGGGCTGTAGGTTGGCTTTTTGTGTGTTGTGCCGATCGTGCATTGTGTTCTCGTTGTCGACATTTGGTGTTCCCACTGATCGGACATTTCATGTTGTTGTCGATTTTGCTACTCGGGCTCAAGTTCTCCGAGTATTGGCCAAGTATTTTCCTACTATTGGTTCATGCAAACTTCTTGAGTTTCCCGAGTATTATTTGAACTAGGTATTTTTTATGTACAATTAGCCGAGTCATGTTTTTTAATATTTTTTTTTTGTGAAAATTACTAATTTTTGGAACGAAAAATCCTTTATTATTTTTTGACACGTTGATACAAAATTTTTCTAGGGAAATGATTTTTGAGGTTGTCTCCGCTTCATGTCTGAGTGACTCTTTTTCCCTGTGTAGGCCTTGAGTGTATGTTACAGCGACGACTCTTTGGTCGATGATGAATAGGCCGGTCTAGGTTTGATCCATTTCGTCGATCGACTGCTCTCGAGCAGCAGGATCAACCTTCTTTAATAAAAGGTCCTCGAGAGTGAACGTTTTCTCTCAGATGTGCTTGTTGTAGCAACATGGCATTCTTTTTTTCTTACCTCTTACTGGGGAGTTGATTTGGTTCATTTTCTTCGATTAAGTCAAGCACAAGCATGACCCTTTCGTCATTGGCCTCCCGTCAGTTGGTTAAATTTTCTTCATCGAACGTTGAGGCTATCATGATCCTCTAGCAGTGGTGATTATATTTGACTAGTAGCATTGCCTCCATTCTGTGCGACAACATGAATGGAGTTTGCACGATCGATGTTGAAATAGTTTTTCAGATTGCCCATAGGGCCAACAGGAGGACATTGACTCAATTGCCCTTTGTTTCTTTGACTTTTTTCCTTAGTAGATTCAAAATGAGTTTGTTGGTGGCTTTTGTTTGTCCGTTAGTCTGAGGATGATATACTGATGCAAATTTTAGGCTGATCCCCTGACTTTGGCAAAAGTCTTTAACCCCTTGGTTAGCGAACCGTGTCTCACTATATGTAATGATGACCAATGGTAGTTCATACTGACAGATAAAATCTATCGAAATGAAGTTTCAGACGCTTTTGTTGTAATCCACGAGAGCACTCTTTCTTTGATCCACTTGGAAAAGTACTCCACGGCAACAAGGAGGAACTTGCATTTGACTCTTTGATAGTGGAAACGACCCAAGTATCTCAAACCCCTAGACAACGAAGGGCCAAGGGCTAGCGATCAGTTTTAGCTTATGAGACGACTGGTTCTGTAATAACCCGTACTTTTAGCACTACTCACATTTCTTAGAGAACTCTGCATTCTTCAGTAGTGTTGGCCAGAAGTACCCATGTCGCTGAACTCTATGTGCCAAGATTTCTTCTTCGGAGTGACTTCTGCACACTGCAAAGTGTTTCCTCGGAGGATACTTTTGTCTCGTTCTCCCCTATGCACCTTAATTATATGAAAGTTGCTGAATTTCGAAAAAGCTTCTCTTGATCAAAAGATATTGAGCTGCTTTGTATTTGAATCTTCTCGCGTCGGTGATCTCTTTTGCAAACTTCCTATTTTCCAGATAATGGATGTAGGATCCATCAATCTCTTAACTCTTTCGGTCTTCAGGCCTATTGTTTCTGGTTCTTCAATGGCTGACCAGATCAACCTTTAAGGTGTCCCTTCACCCAAGTGGAGGCACTTGGATAGAAGTTCTGTAATTTGATTATTTTCCCTAGCAGTGTGCTCGTTTTTGAAATGTACATGCCTCTTAACTTCTATTTTTGCTTTGTTTAGGTATTTAGCCATAATTTTATCTCTGACCTCGAATTCTCCGTTCACCTGATTCACCACATGTGAATCTGACTTCACTAGGAGTCGGACACCCATCTCACAGGCAAAGTGTAGTCCAGGCATCAGTGCCTCATATTTAGCCTCAATGGTTTGTGACCTCGAACTCCATTACGACTGAGTGGTAAAAGTTTTCTTTGGTCGGGCTGCTCAGAGCGAGATCAAGTCCCGCCCCTATCCGGTTAGAAGCTCTATCGAAGTATGTCTGGCTGTCGGTATCTGCTCCTTCATTCGGCCCTCGGTTCTTTGAAAGGTCTGTCAAGAAGGCCACTATTGCCTGCGCCTTAATCACAGTCATGTAGGAGATGTCAAACTTGCTGAGTTATACCGCCCACTTGAGGAGCCGCTCAGAATGCTCTGGTCAAGTGAGAATAGATTTGAGAGGATGGTCAGAAATAACTCAGATCGAATGAGTTTGGAAGTGTGGTCGACGACTACCAAATGAAAAAATAAGAGCAAAGGTCTTCATGATCGGGTACCCTAGTTCGGCTACTCAATGGACGATCTGGTGTAGTAGATCAAGAATTGTTTCCCCTGTTCCTCTTGTATTAACATTGAGCTGATGACTTTTGTCCCAACTTCTAAGTATAAGCAGAGTATTTTGTTCGGTTTTGGACTTTGGAAAAGTGGTGGCGATGATAAGGAATCCTTCAACTTCTTGAAGACTTGCTGACACTCATTCAACCATTCGAAGTTCTTTACTTTCATTAGCATCTTGAAGAATGCCGCGCACTCTTCGCTCGATTTAGAGATGAATCAGCTCAGACCTTTGATCTGACCAGTTAGCTTCTATATTTCTTTCATGTTTCGAGGAGAATAATTGTTCAACAATGCCTTATTTTCTTTGAATTGGTCTTTATTCCTTCGGAGCCAAGAGATAGCCAAAAAGTTTTTCTGTGGATGCTTCGAAAGTGCGTTTGAGTGAATTCAGTCTCATGCTTTATTTTCTGAGCATTTAAAATGTTTCTTTTAAGTCATTTACGTGTGGTTTAGCTGAGCTACTTTTAACCAATATACCATCCACATACACTAATATATTTCTCATTTTGCTAAGAAAAAATTAGATTCATGAGATGTTGGTAGGTTGCTCCAGCATTTTTAAGCTCAAAGTACATTATGTTGTAACAAAACGCACATTTACTAGTGATGAAGGCTATTTTTTTCATATCGGCTGCGTCCATGAAGCTCATGAAGGAGTGGTTGACCTTTGAGTCCATCAACACGTCAATCCTTGGCTGTGGGTAGTTGTCTTTGAGGCAAACATTGTTCAAATTGGTGAAGTCTATGCACATTCTCAACTTGTCGTTCAACTTTTGCACCATCATCACGTTCGACACCCAAGTTGGGTACCACACCTCATAGATGTAGCTGGCTTGTTGGAGCTTTTGCATCTCCTCTCAATTTGGTCAGGTCAAGGTCATAGTTGAAGACTTTATCTTTTGCTTCATTGATCGGGTTGCAAGGTTGATGTTTAGTCGGGTGGCTGGTGATTTCGATCGGTATCTCTGCATCTCCACAGCTGACCAGGCAAAGACATCTGGATGCTCTNTCATAACGTTCGACACTCAAGTTGGGTACCACACCTCATAGATGTAGCTGGCTTGTTGGAGCTTTTGCATCTCCTCTCAATTTGGTCAGGTCAAGATCATAGTTGAAGACTTTATCTTTTGCTTCATTGGTCGGGTTGCAAGGTTGACGTTTAGTCGGGTGGCTGGTGATTTCGATCGGTATCTCTGCATCTCCGCAGCTGACCAGGAAAAGACATCTGGATGCTCTTGGAAGGTTTGGATCAGCGAGTCCTTCGACCCCGCATCAATATATATATATATATATATATATATATATATATATAGAAAAAACAAAATTCATTAATATAAAAGAGATGATACAAATGTTTTAGTGAGTGGTACAAATAACCCACTCACAAGGATTACAACTACAAGTAATCCCCAAAAATATAACAAAAAGAAAACAACTCCTAACCCCTAATCATGGTGGGTGTAGTCGGTGGATATACCGCTTCCCCTTCCCTTGGAATTAGGGAGGGAGTTCAACAACATACTGAAATGTGGGCTTCCGCTAGAAAATTTGAGACAGTCATCCTGAGAATTACTAAGATATTGCATTCCTTTTTTCTTCTTCCTAGATTTGTAAACCTTCCAATCATCTGCCAGAGGTAGTCCCGTCTGAACAATAGGTGGACCTTCGATGGAGGTAAACCGCTGATCCGGCTCAGCCTGCAGCACACCTTGATCCTGATACTCCTCCAGAACTTGAGTACCCTCTTCTCTCTTAATAGGTTTTTTCAAGACACTTCGGCTAGTATCTGATATAACAGAATTCATAGTATTTGTGATTTGAGGAAGAGCTGCCTCAACAACAGTAGGCGTAAGTTGCTGATCTGGTTGGTGAGGGGTAGCCTTATGAGTCAAATTCTCATTCAACATTTCTGGAAGATTAACAGTGTTTGCTATATTTTCCTCCTCACAGATGATGTTAGGACCTGCCAATCTCAAATGTGGGTGAAACCTGAAGCATTTGACAGGGGTGTGCCCAAACAGTTTACAACGATTGCAGTAGTAGGGTCTTTGTTCTGCAATAATTGACTGTCAATACCCATTATGGGCAGTACCAAGCCATATTTCGTCCACATCAGGGAGGGTGATATCCCTTTCAACAAGAATTTATGCAACCAATAGCCTGGTTAAATTGAAGTGGGTGTATCCAATTTCATAAGTCTCCCAGTGAATTCCAATAGAATAAAGCACTTGGTGATTGAAGTAGTGCAACTTTATGACAGATAGTTTAAACCAGATTGGAACTATAGGTGGTTGTTGGCTAGGGTCAAATTCAGGAGACCGCTTAAGCAGTTTCATGTATTTTCCATTTATTGTCATAAAATTTTTGGAAAGTATTTTGGCAGTCTTCCACTTTAGATAATTGTATCATCACATGTCTCCCATCAAAGAGCCCAACTTTTCAAATTCCCAATAGTTTGAGATCTTCAAAAGCCTTTCGAACGATTTCCATTTTAGGATGTCCCGATTAAAACTTCCCAATGAGGGTGAATTTGCACTTGTTAACCAGGTTGGAAATTTCAACATTAGAGAAGAATAGAGCTAGTTTGCCACTCTTCCTACACGTCTTCTTGATAAGGTTGCAGTTCTCCTGACCTTCTAATGATTCATGGTCAACATGAGGGAAGTCCTGATCTGATCCCATAGAGCCAACCATATCAACAAAAAAAGCCTTCCCAAGGTTTAAAACAAAAGTAGTCGGTGGTTGAAATGAGCAGTAGCCATGGAACAAGGAGTTGAACAACGACAAGCTACAGGGATTGAGTTTGGATTGCGAGTAGCTCACGTATGTGCAGGGAGGACGGACGCGAGTGCAATAAGAGACGAAGCCGCATGAGACGGAGTCGCAGAAGCGCGAGACGCAGTTGACAACGGAAGACGAAATAGAGGAACAAAACCTCTTCTTCTTCGAGCGTGAAAGAGTCGTAGACGACGTGCGATGAAGAAGCAGACGCCGCACGACACAGAAGAAGCACGACGAAAAGGAGGAAACACGACAAAGAGCAAATCGACGAAGAGATACTAGGTTTCGCCATAATGGCGAAACCCTAGTAAAGCGAAATTGGAACAGACCACGCCATTATCAATATATATATATTGTCGGTCAACTTTTTTTCGATAGATTATGAAAATATGAATATGAAAATAATTTTTAAGATTTAATTTAAATATAATAGACATACATTTTTGGTTTTGAAAGTAGTATGTTTTAATTTCGAAAAAAAAATGAGACCGAATGGATTATATAGTTTGGGTTTTGAAAGTAGTATGTTTTAATTTTCGAAAAAAATGAGACCGAATGGATCTCAGTATTCCAATAATTTGCATAATCGTGCTTGACACTCTGAATACTACAGATTCCAAGAGAAAAGTGTAGACCCCGATAATAGGCCCAATCCTACAAACTAAGAGATTTGTGACATCCATTTGGTCTGCGGACATTTTATATATGACCGACAAATTCCCCTATTTAATACAAAGATTAAATAGAGTTTATTTTACCTGGGTTCCAAGTTCCCTATAGAGGCAAGCCCCTATAGTTAATTACATCCCAAGTGACGGGAATCACTTGAGAAAACTCTCGATAATGATCAGTGATTCTAGTCTTCAAGAATTCAAAGTTTAGGTTTTCAAGGTAGGATGTGGAAAAACAAGTGAGAGTGGCTCAAATAGAAACAGTTATTTCAGGAGTCCAAAGAAAAGAAAAGGTAAGGGATGTCATAGATCTTGAGGAGAACCCTCAATGACTTCCCAAACTATCCTACTGTGTGGCTGCATTTTTAGAGAGTATGTTATTCAATAGTTCAATCCTGCCAATTTTATTATTTGGGATTTACATTTGCAAAATACCTGATTATGCAAATAACCTGCAGAGATAAGAGGATTTAAGTCGTGTCACACGACAACCTCGGAACCTAAGGCGGGTTAGGACTTACGCTGCACAACATGGTTATACAAGAGCCTAAATAAGATGCGAGGATTTACGTCGCGTTAGGCGAGCTACCTCGAAGTCCTATGAGTTGTTATTATACTAAGAAGAGATAATGCTGAAGAAGTTCCTCTTGCTGCTCGATCTGAATTCCTCGTCGTGCTGCCCACAAAGTTGAGTCCAAGCTCCTGTCGTAGCGATTGCTCCAGGTTTAAGTGTTTGAGATTGGTGATTTGTGCTTCACAGTTTTGGTGTCAATACCGGTTTTGCATGCAGAATAATCAAATTGCAGGTAAATAAAAATGTACTTGAAAGGTAAAATGCACAGTAAAATAAAATGCTGTAGATAAACTGTAAAAGCGTACCTGGGCATCTGCTACTGTTGTTTTATTAGTGTTGCGAGCATAGCATGATTTAGGAGATTTAAATAAACTTGCAAGAAAACTAAACAAGACGAGAAAACTCAGCACAAAAGTCATAAAAACGAGTCGTATAAATCACAAACAAACGAAACACTTAGCCACATATGAAAGATCAGGACTGGGTATAAGACATTGGTAAAGGTGGGGGCTCAGAGCTGGGCTGTGTGCTTCCCGATCTTGAGTAAGAGTTGCCAACTCGACAATCTACAGGAGGTAGTTTTTAACCCCAATCCAAATGACTAACCATGGACTTTTATAAATTTTCATAGAAAAATTATTTGATTTCCATGCAAAAGCTGTTGTTTAAGTCATTTTTTTTANCAGTCCACAGATTAGTCACTCTAATCGTGCTAGAACTACTGACAACCTAAGAGCGTCGGGGCAACAATCTCATCAAGAGTCGGCGAATAGTATCCTCGATCCTTTCCTCTCTCTTATAGAAGGTCCTCGAGGTAGGAGATACTATTCTAATAATCCCATTTCGTATCCCTCGTTTAAGCAAACATAGACAATGACATCATCGCCCTCGCCACCTAGACTCTAGACTTATCCTAGTCCGATGATCCATATGTGGCGTTAACAAATTTCCCCAATTGCCAGGAGGATTTGAGTGTAATATTCAAGCTCAAATCCCAATGCATTGGGTTTTATTGTAGGTTAAGTCATTGAGGGAATTTCATTGTTGATTTAATTAAGGAAGCATGGGTCATATCTCGGTGCATCCTGGTGTCTAGTGTCTTGATCAGTTTGTGAATCAGGGTTAAGTGTCTAGTTTCACTGTGCATTTGAAGATTAGGTGAATAGACTCTTACCTAGGGTAGGTTCTTAAAGTCTTAGGAGGTTACACTGTAGAGATTAGGTAGATGTCCCCTCACCTAGTGTGTACTCTTAAAGTTTAGGAAGTTTATGCTGAGAATTAGGTGGTTGGACTCTCACCTAGGGTGCACTCCTAAAATCTCGGAAGGCTATGCTGAGAATTAGGTGGCTGGACTCTCACCTAGGGTGCACTCCTAAAATCTAGGAAGCCTATGCTGAGGGCTAGGTGAATGGACTCTCACCTAGGGTGTGCTCCTAAAACTCTAGGAAGCCTACATTGAAGGCTAGGTGAATGGACTCTCACCTAGGTGTGCTCCTAAAGTCTAGGAAACCTACATTGAAGGCTAGGTGAACGGACTCTCACCTAGGGTATGTGTCTAAGCTCTACAAAGCCTACACTGAGAACTAGGTGAATGGGCTCTCACCTAGGGTGTGCTCCTAAAAATCTAGAAGCCTATGTTTTAACTTGTGTTTAAAGTGATTTAAGGCATTTGGCCCTCAAATAATTGTATTCCAATTAATTGAATCAGAAGTTCCCATTTTCTGACTTAACCATTTAACAAAAGTAAACAAACAAACGAGAAGAAAAGGTTGACCCACTTCTAAAACTAACAAATCAAATGGGGAAATAACAAGTGAAATAATTAAGTTCTTTCAACAAGTATAATTAAATCGGCCTCTGAGAAGAGTGTTTAAATCTGTTCCAAAACAGTGTTTTGATCGGCCCGAATGTTCCACAATTCAGGGTAAAAAAAATTAAGCTAAAAAAAACACCAAATAGACTAACAAAGTGCAGCCCAAAAACTATGAAACAGAACCAAAAAGTACAACCCACAATGACACTTTCAAACAGTTCCAAACAATGGGCAATCAGTCAAGAAATCAGTCCAAAATTTCCTCCAAAATAACAAATACAAAAATCAATAATCAGCCCAAAATTGGCACCCGATATGACTCTAAAACAGTTGAAATATTGTGTTGTATAAATGCAAAAGTAAAGTTCAAGTGTAAGACATAAATTCATGAGAACTGAATTATACATATGTATGCAAATTAAAACACAATATCAACACCACAATTCATGTAATCTTGCAATAATCTAACATTTCGAATATATATAACCAAAGAGATTCATCACTTTTATTACAAGCATTTATGGCATACAACTACAAGGCAAATGCATGAATGTGAAATTTCGATTACCATTGGTAAACCCATATATGATTTGTTTCAATTTGCAATACATCAACTTGGACAGAAGGATTCGTCAAGAAAATTTTGCATGAATGTCCAAATGAATTTATCAAAACACATCCCACACAAATATCGAAATAAAATAGCAAAAATCAAGTGGAATCTATCATGTTTCATGCAAGCTTCTTCTGCATACACATTTCATTTTATTTTAGAAGTATCAAACACTAGCATGCTTTCATAAATAGAAGAAAATCATACAGAGATTTGTTTTGGTAGAAGATATACCTTTAGGAGAGCTTTTTCGATCAAGAGGAAATAAAAGGACACTTCGGTTCTGTAACTGCCTCCTTGCTAACGACAATCGTGTTCGCTGAAAATTCAGTTGGGAGGGCAAATGGTTTAAAGCAAAATCAGAAGCAGAGGCTGAGAGAGGCGAGCAAGGGTTTCGGTCTTCGCAGAGAGGAGCGAGGGCTTCGACGTCCACAGAAGAGGCGTGGGCTTCGACGCCCACAGAAGAGCTGAGGGGATTCGACGTGGGTGGCGGGATCGAGCAGGCGATGAGGAAGAGGGAGTCTGCGGCTTCAGAACGGGGGACGAGATCGAGCAAAGCGGAGGAGGGGGTCTGCGGCTTCGATACGGGCGGGAGACGGTATCGAGCAGAGCTGCGGCTTCGGTGCGGGAGACGGGACCGAGCGGAGTTGTTCGGCGCAGCAAGGAGTCGAGCGCTCCTGTCGTGTGGGATTGAACGCGAGGAAGGTGCGATCGGGATCGAGCGGGAGGAGGAATGAGCGAAGTGCAGAGGGGGATCGCAGAGACGGGATGTGAGCGCAGAGGCGGGATGTGCGGGTGACAGGAAAGGACAAGTGGACGAGCGACTCTTCTGTCGCGTACCCGAGAGGAAGGAGCAGGCGTTCTGGAATGACCGAGGAGGAAGACGAGCGGCAGGGAGGTCTTCGATCGAATGAGAGCAGGAAATCGAGGGTTTTCTGTCGAGTAAAATCGAGCAGAAGCCGGAGGAGCAGGCGTTCGGGAAAGGCAGAGAAGGAAGTCCCCGAAGGAAGAAGCGATTCCTTCCTTTTAGAATTGGAGCGGGGCTAATAGCCGTTACCGTGGAAGCAATTGGCGGGGAAATTAATAATTTCCAAATGCAGGGGAGGATTAAATGGGAGGTTATTATTACCTGAATTAATTTTAATTAAGATAAAAATTTAAATAATTCATTTGAATTTTGAAATTTGAATTTCAAATTCAGGTAAGCTGGTGCCTAGCCCGTGTTTAGCCCGAGTCCAATCCTGAATCGAACCCGAGTCAAACTTGGATTGAGCCCGGGCGCATGCACCGTTAAAAAGGTGCATCGATATCCGTGCTAAACACTCATGCGCGAAACTATAGAGATATGAGTGTCTNAACCCGAGTCAAACTTGGATTGAGCCCGGGCGCATGCACCGTTAAAAAGGTGCATCGATATCCGTGCTAAACGCTCGTGCGCGAAACTATAGAGATATGGGTGTCTTTCCTAGCTAAAGTCGACGTTCCAGACGCGTCGGCGCGGTCCGTTTTGTCATCCGGGGTCGTCCGGACGAGTTTGCCGGCGGGCGAGTCAATTTAAGTCAAAATTATGTGTGGTGCAACGAGTGCGTGAAGTGCGGCGTTCGCCAGTATTCGAGTCACAAATGGTTCACCTATGGTCATTCGATCCTATAAGAACTCATTTTCGGACCATCTGCATGTTGGTCCTTAGCCCTTGCAACTAGAAGTTGAGTGCTTGGCACCACTCGTGCGAGTTTTTCACAAAAATGAGTAAAGAAGCGGTTTGAAATTCTACGGGAGGTGGGCTCCATTACTAGTCCGCTAGGATGGTCAACCAGGAACTCCTAAGGCTAGATTATGGGTTCTGGGAGTAGGAGATTAAGACCTCACTAAAATGAGGTCAACATATATAAATATATATATATATATATATATTTATGTATATATATATATATATATACACATACATATATGACTATTNTGTGTGTGTGTGTGTATATATATATATATATATATATATATATATATATATATATATATATATATATATATATATATATATATATATATATATATATATATATATATATAAAAGAATGCCCAATAACTAAAATATTAAAAAGAAAGTAGGATATAGATAGATTGTGTGGGAGGGCCCAAACATGGTACCCTGCCCACTTGATGCCACCATATGCAAATGGTTCCAAAATGAGAAAATACGAAAAAATATGTGAGTGACCTAAAGAAAATAAAACCAAAAAGTATCAAAATTCGGATTATCGGGTAACTAAAGAGCAACCCGATTTTGCCTTGCCTCTACCTCTAGTTCTAGGGAAGGAGCCAACTAATAAATTGGTGAGATGAGTGTCATTGCCAGTAGTAACCAATGTATCATCCAATAAATTCCCGAGCTTGAGCCTGCCTTCATTCTTCTTCTTCCTCCTGGAATAGACTTGCCATTCCTCATCCGAGGATTGACTCGTCTGGTCAGTGGATTGGTCTAAAGTGTGTCGAACTTGTGTAGGTTGTTGAATATTAGAATCAATTACTTGTTGTACAAACTGATCTTTATCGGATCAGGGGAGCGAAAGCATTCACGTGTGTCCTGGCATGTAAGTGGGTTTTCTTCGAAAACATTAAGTGGTATAAACACATTTGGATCTGTACCTGTAGTATGATGTTCTTCATCAGGAACTGCGGTGTTGGCAAGGGGGGATCCATAGGCAAATCCTGTCTTGTGGGAACTTCCTCCACAGATTGAGCAGATATGTCCATAGCAATGGGGTTAGACCCCTCTTTGTTTGCTTGAGCTTTAGCTTTCAAGTTTGGATGAAGCCTGTGACATTTATCAGGTGTATGCCCAAACATCTTACATGGGTACAATAAAAAGGTTTATGTTCCATGACAATTGGTTGTCAATATCCGTTGTGAGTTGTGCCCAACCAGACTTCAGTAAAATCAGTTAAGGTAATATCTCTTTCCACAAGTATTCTGGTCACAGAAGGTCTGGTCAGGTTAAAGATGGGCATATCTAGCTTCATAGAATCTCCAAGAATTGCTCCAATAGCATAAAAAACCTGATGATTAAAGAAATACAACTTGAGACCAGGTAAACTAATCTATACTGTAACAGTAGGAAACTCATGATTTGGGTCAAAATCAGGAGACCACTTGAGTAACTTCATTGACTTGCCTGCAATGTTGAGATATTTTTTAGAGAAAATTCGAGCATAGTCTTCAGCTAGGGTTAACTGAATCAACACGTCTCCCATCCAAAAGTCTCACTTTTCACTTACCTACAAGTTTGAGATCGTCAACACTCTTTTTGATAACTTCCATAGGTGGGTGCTCCTACTGAAATTTCTCAATAAGAGCGAACTTGAATTTCTCAATTAGATTTGAAATTTTTGAATCAGAGAAAAATAAAGCTGCTTTACCGCTCTTCCTGCTTATCTTCTTAAGAAAAGGGCAATCGCTCGTATAACCACGACATTTCTTATAGTTTGAGGGGAAGACAATAGTAGATTTCACAAGATGATTACCCACCACGTGGGCGAAAGATGCTTTGCCAGGATCAATCGATGAAGAAGGAAGCTCCATAATGACGATCACTCAGCCCGCAAATGTAAAAGCCAAAGAAACCAGACGATTCGATCTGATGCAGCGCGACGACGCTCGTCGGGTCATGGAAACAGGCGTGGGACGGAAAAAAGGCGTGTACTGGTTGAAACAGCGGAACCACAAGCAGCATAGGCGTAGCTATATCGATCCTACGGCAACCACGATTGGCGCGCAACACGATCACGATCGACCCTACAACATAGGCGCAACACGATCACGATCCCGATCTGCTCTATAGCTCGAGGAAACATTCGACGGAATAGAGGAGTGTACTCCCCTTTTTGTACGAGCGTGAAATACAGGCAGTAGAGGCTAGCTGTACTCACATCTGGTTATAAAATTTAGCTTTTGATTAAAAGATACGGGAAACTGTCAAGTTTGGTACAACTTGAAAGTTAATTTGATACGAAATTATGTAAATTCTTATGAGAAATCTAAACAGAAGGAAAAAAAATTAAAATATTCGCATTCTTTATTGTTTTCTTTCTCTTTGCAATAACATTCCTTGATGAATATAATATTCTGTCCACCTCAATGTCTGCATGGTAGAAGTTATTATAACGTAGATGCGGATTCAATTCAAGCTTCTTACAATCCCTTTACCAACTGCACTGGTTGGCGCCTCTCCTTAATGATCTTTAGGCCTTGTTGTTTTTTGATTGTGAGAACTGCAACACTCGGCAGTGTTGATATATTTCAAACAATATTCTTCACCTATTGATGTAGTTCATTTGATGTGTCTATCAATGTATTTTCTGATGCTTTTTAACTAGAAAATGAGTGCATTTGAATTATGCTGACAACGTTGAATTACAAGTAAATCATTTTCAGCATTTTAAAATCCTTCTACCCTATAAGTATTTTTCATCTGTTGGCCTTATGTGCTATCTAATGAGTAAATTGATTTAATCTCGCCTTCTTAATCCTTGAAATTGTTGGATGCTATATGAATTTGTTCATAATTTTATTGGCAGTGGAACATTTCACGGGGCCTTTGATGACTTCATTATACTTCCAAAATTTCTTTTTAAATAGTATCTTGAAATGAAATTCTAGTGTTGCTTAGGAAACAAAGATGAATAAAGTTTCATATGTTCTTCAGAAAGCATTGTGAACTATAATTTACTGATTAAACCCCAATTTTTTCTCTCTTGCTTCTAGTTGCTTCATGGCATAGAACTATTGTCTCATTTGTACTTCTTCACTCGTATCATGTAGCAAGAGACACTTTATTTACTCATAAAAACTGAAGAGGCAAATATTCAGTCCGTTCTCAATAATAAGAAGTTTTTCTCCATTTTCTGGGGTGACCTGTCTTACAAATTTGAAACAACCGTAGAGGCATGTAGATCGACAAGATGAATAGTTTAAAAAAAAAACGAGATCTCCAGATCTTTTAGAGAAGCTATTCCTAGACTAATTCCAGCATTTAATTCCAGTTTGTAAACTATCCAATGTTTTCCTATCATCTTCTTTTTTGAAGTAATTTGAAATATGCTTATTTGGTTTCATCTGTTGTTTATTCGAGTTTGATATCGTATTTCTGGGCTTTTCTTCATTTTATCTCATGTTTCCTTATGCGAATTCTGTTACTCAGCTAATAGAACGTTTCAATGGGCGTTTACCGGGTTACATAGGCCATGGAAGTGATGTTTTATCATTTGTACATGTAAAAGATTTGGTCTCTGCACATATAGCTGCAATGCATAAAGGTCAGGTTGGTGAAAGGTATCTGCTCACCGGAGAAAATGCTTCTTTAGCGCATGTTTTTGATATTGCTGCAGCCATCACAAAAACAAGCAAGCCGAGAGTTCACATTCCTTTGTGGCTGATAGAACTTTATGGCTGGATAACAGTTTTCTTTGCTAGAATGACTGGCAGACTCCCTCTAATCAGTTACCCAGTATGTTTTATTATCTGTATCCTTTATTCCACTATAATTCAATTGAATTATTTATTTATTTTCTCAGTGATCAAAATTATACTCTGATTTTTCATTCTGTATTGGTGTAAAATACTAGACTGTGAGGGTTTTGAAGCATCAATGGGCATATTCATGCCAGAAGGCAAGAGATCAGTTGGGCTATTGTCCTAGAAGCTTGAATGAAGGCATGGCAGAGGTGCTTCCTTGGCTCAGAGGTTTGGGGTTGATAAAATACTAAGTAATGGTGCGTACTATTACATTGCATTACTAGAGTTACAATTTGTTTTGTCAATATTATTCTTTTAGTTTAACTTTTTTTAAGTTTCATTTTTTTTTCTTACATCAAATTCCAGGGTGGCTTTTGTACCGGAGTACTTTTGTTTGCAACAAATCAGAATCCTGAAGACAACGTGAATGGAGCGGACCATGCTGTTTTCTTTTTTTTTCAAGGGGTATCATTTGTATAAGGGTCATAATTTTATCTCCAACTCTATTAATTTTTACAACATTATCTTTCAAACTCTTATCTTGGAGAATCAACAGAAAAAGTTTCTATAAATAAAAATAGTTGTGTGAAAACTTAGAGAACAAAGAAAAATATGAAACGACCAGTAGGGATTTTAAGAGAAAAATCTGTTTTGCTTTTAGTAATCCTTATATATAGATGATAATGTGGGTGAAAAATATATGTATAAACTAGCCAAACAAAGAGAGAAAAAAAAATAAAGATTTAAATAATGCAAAGTGTATTAAAGATAAAAATCAAAAAATGCTTTTCTTAGAAAAAAATTTTCAAAACATGTGGGTTAGTTATTTTGATAAACTTTTTAATGAAGTTTCGGAAAATAGGATTGACCTCAGTGATCTTAATATCGTCAATAATAATAAAATGTTTCATTTTTACCATCACATTAGTAAAAAATATGTTGAGGAGACTTTAAAGAAAACCAAGGGTGGAAAGACTAGATGATATCCCAATTGAAGTATGGAAATATTTAGGAGATTTGAGAGTTTCTTGGCTTACTGAACTCTTTATTATTATTTTAAAAACTAAAAAGATGCATGAGGAGTGGAGGAAGAGCATTTTGGTCCCCATTTTTAAGAATGAAGGGGATGAACAAGAGTGTGTCAATTATAGAGGAATTAAGTTGTATGTTATACTTTAAAATTATGGGAGAGATTAATTGTACATAGGTTAAGTTGTATTACAAAAAATTCTCATAATCAATATGGATTTATGCCGGCCAGGTCTACTATGGAAGCTATACATTTGTTTAGAGATTTCATGGAGAAATTCCGAGATAATGAGGAAGATCTACACATGATTTTTATTTATTTAGAAAAAGCTTACGATAAAGTTCCAAGAGATATCCTTTGGAGAGTTCTTGAGAAGAAAGGTGTTGATATGACTTTTATTCAAGTCATTAAAGAAATGTATATTTATATCATTATGGGTGTAAGTGGGTTCTAATTCTTGCACTTGTAATATCTTATATTTAAATTGACTAATAGTAATAGAAGGATTCAATCACCTTTTATTATATATTTAGAGCCTAGTTGTTCTTTTAAAGATTATAAATTTTACCAAAGCATAAAATTAATTCTTAAATTTGATAAAGAAGGTAAAGTAGTAAAGAGGAAGGTAAGAGAACCTCCACATTGGCTTCTAATTTAAAATTGGGATAAGCTATTGGTATTTCATAATGCTACTAACATTA
>JXCR01034831.1:73233-101846 GCA_002079205.1 Phalaenopsis hybrid cultivar | reverse complement strand
ATATATATATATATATATATAAACTTGATGAGTAGTATTTCGAGCCAAAACGAGCTGAACACATCTTAGTTCGTGTTCGGCTCGTTAACTTATCAAACGAAATTAACGAACCGAACAAGAGCTTCTTAACGAACCGAGCACGAGCTATTCACGAACAACGAGCCGTTTTGACAGCCCTAGTTCCGCCATTAATTGTCCGCATGGGAAAGTGTTAAAAAGACCACTAATTAAATTACAGTATCATAAGATTACCCTTTACAGCAAAATAGTACTCTAAATATGTTTTGAATATGAAAATTATTTGTAGTTTTCAGGCAGGAAATCATCAGAAAAATACAAAACAAAACTACATTCAATATACTTTTGTTAAAATCTTTTGCTATGGCCAGGAGTGTAGACGAATCGAGTTCGAGCGAGTTGAACTTATGTTCATGTTTGGCTTGTTTATATTAGTTTTGTTTGAAAATAACTCGTGTTAAAAATAGCTCGTGAAAAGTTTGTTAGTATTCCGCTAGATAAATGTTCGCTTTAAAACTAATTAGAAAAATAGATATAGGGGCTTTGAATTCGAACCTGCGTCATTCCTGTCATTAAAGAATGTGGAACCACAGGATCTCACAAAGCTGTGGTGATTTAAGTTTAGACATAAACATCCAATCTATTATAAATAAGATATGTAATTTCCTTGTCTCGAGTTAAAATGAGTCAAACACCGTCAAACAAAAGATTGTTTGTGTTTGACATGTTTATAATTCATGCTAATTATTTATTTATTTATTTATTTCTTTTAAGGTGAAAGTGTTTTATATTATTATCTAAGTATTCTGTTTAAATTAACAGCTATAGTAAATATTATTCGGGCATTTGCATGCATGCCACAAAATTCTTATATATTTATATATCTAACATCTAAACTTTCATATTTACATATCTAACATTGATATCTCTAGCATTATATAAAAAAAATGCCTCTTACTAATTTATCAAGGGTCAGTTTGGGGCAGCTTATTTGGTGCGGTGGCGTTTTGAAAACGCACCTGGACTGTTTGGGTAAATTGCATTTTGACAGCTTATGCATTGTGAAAACGCTGAAAGCACCGCACCTATCTAGGTGTGGTGATAGTGTTTTGACAGCGATCTGACTTTTCCAACAAAAAAAAAAAAATTCTAATAGCCACCGCACCTAGCTTATCAGCAGATTATTTTTAATCAGCTTATCAGCAGACTATTCAATAAGCTTTTCAAGCATAGCAATAAGCTTTCGTAAATATCAATATTAATATTTAGATGTTAGGTATGTAAATGCATAAGAAATGTGTTTATGCATGTAAATTTCCCAAAGATTTTCCCATTCATTCACTTATTTATTTTCTTTTCACTTTAGATATATATATTTTTTAACATGTCAATGCTATTTTTAAAATTAAGGGTGCGTTTGGGAGAGCTTATTTGCAGCGGTGGCGTTTTCAAAACACCACCTTCAGTTTGAAAATCCCATTTCAAGAGACGCGGATCGTGTGTAGGACCCTGCGATCTGCGTTTCATATGTTCGAAAGACACGACTTGCCCCTCTCGTTGCTCTCGTTTCTCCTCTACCCTAATTTCACACGTTGCTCTTGTCGCTCCTCTCTTCTCCCTCACCGATCGAGCATAGATAAACAATGTTTTTTTTTCTTCTCCCGCACTGTGCTGCCGCTCCTCTGCATTGCTCGTCACTCCTCTCTTCTCCCTTGCCGATCGAGCATAGGTAAATAGCGATTTTTTTCTTCTCCCGCACTGTGCTGCCGCTCCTCTGCGTCGCTCTCGTCGCTCCTCTCTTCTCCCTCACCGATCGAGTATAGGTAAACAACGATTTTTTTTCTCTGCCGCCCTGTGATGCCGCTCCTCTGCTTTTGTTTCGTTTCCATAGCACTTGCTTTCATTTTCAAGAAATGCGAACGACTTTCTTGGTTTTCAGTTGATGGATCGGTTTTAACACGATTCTTACACCTAAATTTATATATTTTACACCTATATTTTATATGAAAATGCCGTGGAAGTTGTCTGGCTCCCAAGCATCACCGATGACTTTATAACAGTAAATATCAAACTTTGGATGCTAGAAATGTAAACACATAAGAATTTTGTGGTTTCTACGTAAATATTCCATATAATGTGATGACATGAATATTTTTTTTAAGTGTTATTACACTAATGCACGATTGCAATAAGAAGTTTGGTAAATTTGTAAAAAGATCTGCAAATTAGCTGTTTACAAAACACATAAACCAAACAAATGCAGCTTATCTAATATAAGGGCAGATTTGTCATTTTTCCAGAATCAGCTGTTCTTTAAACGCACAAACCAAACAGACAGACAACTTATCCGGGTCAGCTTCATATTACCAGATTATCAGGATAAGCAGCATATCGGGATAAACTGGATAAGCTGCAGCTGCCCCAAACATACTCTAAATTTTGTTTTTTATCTAATCTCATTTCTTAAATCTAAACAAATTTGAAGGAATATTTATTAGAAAACAATTAAAAAAAGATTTCTTTTAAATAAGTGGGTCTGGTTGCCCATGAAGTAGCTGTCTAGCTGCTGTTTAATTTTTTAATTTGTTTTGATTTCTTAATTTATATCTGATGTACCAAGCAATATTGTACTAGATATTATTGTAGGGATACGTTAGCAACTAAATGTAACCTCACCTTTAATAAATAAAAAGAAAAATATTTTGGGTTATTTCTCCACTTTTTTATTTTAACAAAAACCAAATGAATATATCATATTTTAATAAAGGAAAACATGGAGATGTCTCCGACGATGCTTGCCTTATTCGTTAAAAAATAAATATGTGCAGAGAAATCATTATTTCATCCCTCTAGTTGATGTTTCAGCTTCAATTAAGAAGGCCGTAAGGGCGGTTCCAGAAGAATTTGTCCCTCTAGTTGATTCTGTCTTAGAGTTGCCTCAAGTGAATCCTGAGGTAGATCATGAGATAGATTCTGAGAGTGATTTATAAGATAAACTTTCTGATCTGTCGAAAGACTTTCCTGTGAGAATGCCCTCCTTGGTGAGTAATTGCATGATTTTGATATGGTCTTTCGTCATATCATGAAAGTGATCACTAGAGCAGGAAGGTCTACAATTGAGCACACTTCCCATGATATCGATAAGGCAAAACAACATGAGTCTGACCAGGCTCAAGATGTTGCCCCAATCGATCAAGGGGATAAAAATAAGGATGAAATTAGCGCTCTTCTTCATAGCTTAATTATTGTTTTGACGTCTAAGATAGTGACCGTGAAAATCGATAAGGCAGGTCTAATGTACGCAGATTGAGGCATGTCAGACTTTTCCCTTTGTACCTCTCGCACATGTCAGACTTTTCCCTTTGTACCTCTCGCACATGTCAGACCAATTCATGTTTCATCTTCCGATGTTGCTCCACTCGAGTATGCTACTTTTGACCTACATTTGTAATCCCTAGTGAATACTAAGGTCAAATTTGCCTTTGTAGCTCGACTGGGAGAGATTATCATGTGGAGGGGTAGAACCTATCATGAGGCTTTTTAGTAAATTATGTATCCTTAGGGGTTCCAAAATGTAAACAATTTGAATGGGTTAGAAATCCTCGACAACATGATGCTCAGTTCTGAGTACTTTATTGCAATGTGGGCAACAATGACACATTCTTTCTTCTTCTTTTCATCACTAGTTTGGCAAGATTTGCTTTTGAATGACATGGCTACTTACCAAACAAAACCTTTAAAACATTCTAAAAAATTAAAGGAAACAATTGTGTTAGGGCACATCATTAGGTCACTATTAGTGATTTGATGTTGGCACAACAAAATAGCAGTGAAACCTTATTGATGTTTGTTCTTTGTTGGAGGAACTAGAGCATGAAATGAAAACTCTAACTCCAAGAGCAACATGGCTTTGCTTATCTCATGATCAAGATAAAAGGCCCGATCTTGGTCATATTAAAAATGCCTTCCATTATGTTCTTTGAGATATTGATTAAGAAGGTTGCTTGCTTGCATGAAAGTTTGGTTTCTACATTTGAGGGTGATATTATTCTTGCCTCTAATGATGTGAAAGTTGATGTCAGGGAAGCTTCACCTAAATTGAAAGATGGTATTTCTTTGACAATTGATTAGTTGACTGAGATCAGCATGGGTACAGTTGATGATCCTCATCCAACCTTTATAAGAAAACTCTTGTTGGACTCTATGACAGGAAAAATTATAGAAATCTTGAAAGAATTTCATGAGTGTATTGTATAGAATTATTGCAAGATACCCTATTTACCTCCAAAGGTTGTTGTGCATAATTTAGCTATATATATGAGTATTGTTCTCCTCAAGGAATGAGGCCCGACATAGAGCAAATGGTTATTGAAGAGACCATAAATTTAATCGAGGCTGGCTTCATTACAAAAGTGTCATACCCACATGACTAGCAAATGTTGTGCCTGTTCATAAAAAACAGGCAAATATGAGTTTGCATAGGCCTTTGGGACCAGAATAAGGTTTTCTCAAAATTTGATGCTCTTTCTATGTTAGTAAAAAACTATCAAGTATTAATAGGGACCTGTGATAGTGGTGATCAAAGATAGGAGGGTCTTGTCACCAATACATTTTGATTCCTTAGAAGCTACACCTTTGGGTAATGTAGGTGTAGTTCTTCCTTCTTATGATGAGTCATATATTGATTGACATCAATCCATATCACATATTTGATATATTGTATACTCCCTAATGATCAATTCATTGCTGCTCAAATTTAAAAGAGAGCACTTTCATTTACCATGTATTGACACTAATTTGAGTAGATGTGATTTTGTTATGTTGGGAGGTATGATGGCCAAAAGGTCATGATTGAAGTTCATGTGGGCCTATGTGGATCCCATCAATTGAGTCAAAAAAAAAAATATAAATTAAGAGACTTGACTATTACTGGCCTTTGATGACTCTTGATTGCATGAAATATGCTAAGAGATGTCGTAAGTGCTAGGTATTTAGCTTCATAGTTCACCAACCCCCAAATGTGCCCCATCCTACAGTTCCATCATAGCCTTTTAAGGCCTAGGGAATTGATATGATGGGGCCTATCATCCCTTTGTCTTCTAAAGAACACAAATTCATTCCTGTGACCACCTTTTATTTTTTTAAAAATGGTTTGAAGTCATCATTTTAAGAGAAGTAAAGGCTCACAATGTGCTACACTTTATTAAGAACAACATTAAATAAAGGGTTGGCTTTTAAAAACACCAAAATTAATAGATTTTTTCATCACCATCAAACTGATTGGTGACATTCTACTATATATTATCCAATAACAAACAGCTTGGCCAAAGCTTTTAATAAGACTTCGATAAATTTAGTAAAGAAAATCTTGCATGCTAATAAGAAAGAATGACATGAAAATCTCTTCGAATCTTTTGGATTGAGTTGTTAGTAAAGGCTTTATGGACTTATTATTAATAATCATCCACAAGCTTATTGTTATATCATTGTAGAAAAAAATTATTTAAGATAATTAACACTTTCTTTTTTATTTTCTATGCACTTTTGTGACCCCAAAAGATTTCATGTTGGAATTTTATAACAAAAATAATAGGTGGCAAAAAAATTTATAGATAAAGGTGGACAAGGAAATCTAAAAAGCTGCTACCTTTCACTGCATGATCTTTTGAGTTTGCTGCAATAATACCATTTGACCAAATACAATGAACAATTTAAAACTATATGGTTTTATTTTTAAGCTAAATTTATCATTTTAAAAATTTTTTATTAAAATCTTTGTTATAGCTTTCCCGGATATATCACCTTTCAGGCATTTACATATATACGTTTGAACACACTTGTGCATCCCTTTATGCTTAAAAATTGGAACCAAAATACTCTTTCTCCAATCCTCTGACATCTTTGAAGTTTTTAAAATAACATTAAATATTTAGTAAGGCAAGAAACACCCAAAGCTTCATATAAATACCCCAAATGTTAAGACTTGATACAAATATTTATCATAATCAAGAGACAGTAAGGAAGAACTACCATGGAAGCTATACATTTATTGATAGGCTTCATAGAGAAGTACAAAGATAATAAGCACATGCTCATATGATTTTTATAAATTCATAAAAAGCTTACGATAAGGTTATAAAAGAAGTCCATTGGAGAGTTCTAGAGAAAAAGGGTGTTGATATGACTTTTAATCAAGTCATTCAAGATAAGTATAACAGTGCAGTTAATTGTTTTCAAACCAAGAAATGATTGATCAATTATATTCCTAGTTCAATTGGATTACATTAGAGATTGTCTTTAAGCCCATTTCTTCTTAGCTTAAATTATGGATGCTCTTACTGTACATATACAGTAGGATTTACCATAGTTTAGGCTATTCAATGATGATATCCTTCTTTTGGATAATACTAAAGAAAGAGTTCATGATAAGCTTGAATTATGGAAGGATATATTGGAGCCTAAGGGCCTTTATTTGAGTAGATCTCAAACTTAATACATGGAAGGTAATTTTAGTAGTAGTAGCTATAATAGAAGAGTCGTAACTATGGGTGATCGAATCATTAAAAGGTTTGAGCATTTTAGATATCTTAGGTATTGTTGAACCCACTTTTGGTTGAGGTTTAGTTTTTTCTCTTTAGTAGCCTAAGGTTTAGCAATAGGACTTTCCTATTGATTATTCTTAGAAAACTAGACATGAAACCCTCAACATTAGAAATTCTACACTCTTCTCTTCTCAACTTGGAGTTCCACATATTGGTCCTAACCTCTAGCACTTAGTAGGTGGGGCCACTATGGGGGAAACTCAAGATGAGTCACCCTTAGGACTGCTAGACCTTAGGGTTGACCCTGGGTGTTGGTCTAGGGCTAAGGCACTAACTTGCAATCACTTGCACTCACAATCACTCAAAAACCTAAACCTAAACATCTAGGCTTTGGTCCCTTGATCTTTTTGGGATACTCATGTAGATGGTCCCCTAAACCTACCAGCCCTAGGGCTATGGGTTGACTAAGACCAGTACATAGAGGACCCAAAATGGGATTTCCTTTTGTCCATGGCTCAGTTAGGGTGATTAGTTACCCAATCTTATAAAAAATACCCATATTGGCCTTTTGCCCCTAAACACCCCCAAATTACCAAAATACCCCTCCATAGCCCAAAATTCCAAAAATTCCCAGAAAATCTCCATGAATCCCAAATATTCCTAATTTCATTTTTTTCAACTACCAAATGACCCAATTTGGCCAATTTGACCATCTTTGACCAAAACCCCCAAATTTGCCTTTAAGGGCTCAAATTTCCTCAAATTCAACTCAAATGTCCAGAAATTTGATCTTAATTGACCCCAATTCCAATACTAAAGTCAAATTAACTTTTGATATGACTAATATCCAAGCTTAATTGGCCCATGATTTGAGCCCAATTTTGATTTAGGTCAAAACCCCAATTTTGACCATATGACCTAATCTCACCAAATTGAACCCATATCCTAGTTAATTGGCCACAATTAATGTTGAAAAATCTTTATAACATTATTTTACATCAAAATCAACCATCAATTGGCCTTGGTGAAGCCTAAAATCCATTTTATTTCGGCCTAAATCCAAAATTCCTAAATTTAGCCCCAAATTGGCTAAGTCCCCAAATTTCACCCAATTGATTGCCTTAACCCCCAAATTGGCATCCAATTCATGTTGAAAACTATTCATAGGGTCACTATTGACCAGATACAATAATCAATTTGGACTTAGCCCAAGGCTAACCCAAGCTAGACCCAAGCCTAACACAACATGACCAAATTGACTAAAATTCAAAATTCCCTCAAATTGACCCTTCAGTTGAGCTCAAAACCACTTCCATCCTTCACTAAAGTTGTTTCTTATGATCATCTACACCAAATACAACATTTATTTGGGCCAATTGACATGGATAGCCTAGAACAAACTAAGATTTGGTCATTTGCACCCACTTGGACCCATGCACTAAATGTGACCTAACCACCCTAAAACAACCAAATTAACTCCACCCCAGCCATTAGTTGACCACTAAGGCTGAGCCAAAACACCTCTAACCACCTAAAATAAGCCATGGACCAAAGGTCCCCCAAATTAAGTGATCTTATTCCAAAAAATACACATGCTTAAGATATGTTTGCCAAATCAAAGCACATTTGCATTAAATTGTTGTGATGGATTCCTCTGGATGCTCTGAGCACCTAGCCACCTTCACCTGGCCGGCCGGCCAACCTAGTGGTCGGAAAAGCTCAAAACCAAGAGCCACCCCCATGGGACTTCACCCAAATCAAGCCTAGAGACCAGCTCAACTAAATTGAGTTGTAGAGCTCCTCTGCCCTCCACCTAAGCACCACAATGCACCCAAACTTGTGCCCTGAGAACCACCCCATGACCATTTTTATAAAAACTCACCTCTACGGCCATGGGAGGTGTGCTAAAATTTTCTCAGAGAGAGCTTCCCAAATCACTTACAGAGCTTCCTTGAGACCTCCACTGCCCATTCCACTCACTCCAATGCCTTGATTCCCTCTGTCTAACCCTAATTTTGAGCTTGAAAATTAGGGCAGAAACATGACATCCTCCAAACCTCCACCAAACTTCAATTTCTTGTGCCCACACCTTCACAACAACAAGGGAAGACAAAGCCCCGTCAAATTACGCTCTGAAATAGCCTCCACCATAGCTCTAGACCAACACCTGAATTCGAGCTTGGTCAAATTCATACCTAGGCCTTACACTACAACAAGAGGCTTAATCCCTAGCCTCCTTGGACCCCAACGAACATGCCAAGACCCTCTGATTGAAGCTTCACTTCTCAGAGCAAATGTATAAAACTTCTCCTCCTTTCGAGCCTATTTTGATTCTTCATTTGCTTAGGCTTGATTTCATGAGGCATTTATCACATGGATGTATTCGTCTTACTTAGACGAGCATTAAAAAAAAATTCACTTAATTTGGTTGAGAAATGAGAGAGAGCTTAAGCCTCAAAGGTGGACGGTTCTCGGCCTAAGCTATCGGGGACGATCACCACACGCCGTCTGATCGTGCGTGTATCGAATGGACGACCAAGATGAAGCTGGACAACGCTTCTTTACACAAACAGCGGGACACTTGGCTGCTGGCATGGATGGCGGTGTCAAATAGGAATGCACCGCATGGAGTTTCGGAGCCGCCGTAGGATGATGAGGCGCAGCGTGGATAAGTAGAAAAATAAGGCTTTTTCTATTTATTTAAACTCCCTTAACTTCAATAATTCATAACTTTGTGTAGAAAAATCACAAAAATAAAATAAAAATACCCACTTGCTCAGTGAACAAATGAGAACAATATGAAATAAATTTCAAGTCTATTTAATGCATATTTTATTTTTAATTAATTAAACAATGTTTTGAATCATTTGATTCTCCGTGCATATTGACATATCGCCTTGGCTTGAAATTTTGACATGTTGTAGCCTCTGTCAAGGAAAACATCCTCTGATTTTTCCAAAGTCAGAGGAGATTCCTAGACAGAAATCCATATTTTTCAAGTTTTTGCACATTATTTCCTTAAAATAATTATGAAAATTAGCATGTTAATTAGAAAATTCTAAGAAAATTTTGGAAGATCCACTATGACCCGAGAAGTTTTTGAAAATAATTTCATGAGTTAATTCATTTAAAGTTTACTTAATTTTCATGAACACTAAATCATTAAGATAATTAATTTTGGAAAATATAAACATTTAAATGACTTAATTTTTAATTTCCACTGTGGTTCCTAATCTAGAAAACTCACCATAAAAATTTCAAAATATTTTGAGTTCATTTGAAACATTACTTTTGACATTTAAATGATTTTTAAAATATCAAAATACAACTAAAAAAATTATGAAACTTATTTTTTGAGTTCACTCTGAGCAGGGGCATTTTATAAAAATAAATAGTATTTAAAATAAAAACTTCATTTTTAACCTATTTTTAAAATTTTAAAATAATAAAAATTTGTAAAAATCACAAAAATAATAAAACTCATGGAAATGTTCTAAATTGCTTCCTAAGCACTTGGAAATGATTAGGATATTTTTCTTGATTTTCTAAATAAAGATATGATATTTTGAAGCTTAAAATAATTTTTAAAGGCTAAAAAAAGATTTCCACTAAAATAATTCCAATAAATCAAAGAAAAATCATAAAAAGTTAAAATTTGCTTCCCAGGGTTTCCTGACCTCCGGGAGATTTTTCCAAAATGCAAAACTTAATTTTCTTCTTTCTCCGGTGCCTTGATGAAAAGACTGTGACATAGATGTCAAGTATATATTGTCGGTACGACGTCCATTCACAGTATTTGTGTGAAAAGATTGAATCCCAAGTGTCAGTCAACATCTTTAAAATGGATTGATCGATGTCCCTATCGGTCATGATGACTACTTATTAGTCACCTTCCTCTAAGATTCAATCCAAAGTGTTGGGCGACATCTTTAAAAATGGATTAACTAATGTCCTTGTCAGTCACGATGACTATTTATTAGCCGACTTCCTCTTTTAGAAGCCCTTGTGAGGGTGGGCTACGTTGTCCTTACGAGGAAGATGAGATCAATCGAATCAGCAGGCGAGAGAGCTTGTGAGTTTTTTTGGGGCATTTACACATATAGCACTTTATCTACGAATATAAAGACGAATTTGATTTTTAAAAGATGACAATGAGTGCTATTTCTCACATGATGCTTGCAAATCCATAAGTATTCGGTGCTATGTATTAAAATACTTAATAAATACATAATCATTTCGGATATATCAAGGTTACCCATTACAAGTGTGGATAGGTTTTAGATAGCAAATCTTCAGAGGAAAAAACAAAACTACATCCAACATAAGTTTGTTCTTGTGAAATTGGCATATTTATAATAAACTGTTAAAATATTAAGCCCATTATCCTTAAAATACTTTGCTAAGGCATCTTTTAGGGAAGAGATGATTTGGGTTGAAACTCTCTATTTTCTAATCTAACTTTTGTTTAAATTAACCACTAAAATAAATATTATTCGCCTTTTTCCGATATATTTTTTTTTAGTTGTGTTGACTTCGAGATGTATTGACTTTGAATATTTCAATCAATTTCCTTAATTGTGTTCTGACAAAGGAGAAAAATTTGATGTTATATTTACGTTATATCGACATTATATTCACGTTATATCCACTGTAACCTCGATGTAACTTCCATGTAACTTACATGTAACCTACATATATGTGAAAACAGAAGCGCGAAACTTATTTGTAAGTTCAGATATGTTACAAGTAGGTTATATGGAGGTTACATGAAGGTTACAGACGATATAACTCAGATATAATGTAGATATAACGTGAATATAACCTCTATTATGTACGCAGCGCTGCGTACGTAAATTTTTCCCCCGTCAAAGAATGTTGCATTTATTATTTATCCAGAGTTTTCAAATATAGTAAACTTCTTAAGAAATTTAATATTACAAAGTATCAAATGAGAAATAAAATAAAAAGTTAAAAAATTTCGGTCCCAAGTAAATGGAAAAACGACACATGGCGATTCATGGTATCTCCTGTTAGGCGGAGACTTTTTAATTCAACATTTTTTTTTATATTTAAAGAATCACTTTTTTTTTAATTTAAACATTTTTTTTTATGATCTCATTTGTTTACGTACTCTGGTCTTTTATTTTTCTATGGGCGCTTTTATTTTAATTTATGTGAATTGAGTTCGTCAAAGATTTTTTTTAAATAAAAATTTTTTTGTAAAAAAATTCAGCGACCAAAAAAAAAAAAGAAAAAGACCCCTTGAAATGGGAAAAAAATTGCGTGCGATAGACGTACGCAGCGTTGCGTGCGATATTGGAGTATACCGAGAGTACAAGGGGGTTACATCCAAGGTATAAGCCATTGTAACCTCTCTGTAACTTACGTGTAACCTCTTAATATATGATAACAGAAGTGCAAAACTTATTTTGGGGAACAGATATGTTACAACAAGTTACAGGGAGGTTACAAGGGGTTATACCGCGGATGTAACCCCATTATACCCTCGGTATAACCCAATATCGCACGCAGCGCTGCGTACGTCTATCGCACGCAAATTTTTTCCCTTGAAATGGGATCGAAATAGCCGTGCCGAGTAATGAACTGAAATTAAGGAGCTAATTTTGCTCGAGAAGATTTTGAACTATAAACAGATTAGTACGAACTGGCTCTAGACTGTCTCGAAGTATTTTTTTAAAATTATATATACACGCACACACTCACAAACTCACACACACGTATGTTTGTATGTATGTTACATATGCAAGTTTATGTATATGTATATGGATGTGTGTACGTATGCATATATGATTTGAGCCCAAATTATTCAGTCGGGAAAAAATAGAGGCAAATGGGCTCACTATCATGAAGAAGTCGATCTGAGGGAATACCTTATTCCTCAGTATCTCCAATTATACCCGGGACTTTGGAAGTCTCTCTATTTAATTTCAAGGGTCAAAGATCATGATAGATTAGTCGACTGGCAAAGCTGACAAAGCCCACCCTACCAAATTGATCTTGCCGACCTGAAGACAATAAAGCTCACCTGACCAAGCCAAAGAGCAGTCAAGCAACATACNTATATATATATATATATATATAAAATTTTGAAAAGTAACATTTTATGTTTTGAAAATATAAGACTGAACCGATCTCATATCCTCAGTACTTTAAATAAACGAGTCCAACACCGCAAGCAATGCATCTATCCTGAAAGGTAGACACACTACTTACGGGTGATACTCGATTAAATAAACTAAAGAATTTACGACATCCGTTTAAGTTTACGAAAATTCATTTTTTTTTATGTTAACCGACAAGTTCCCCTATTTAATATAAAAAATTAAATAATGCTTATATTAAGCTGGGTTCTTGAAAGTTTCCTATAAGGGCAAGCCCCTATAGTTAATTACATCTTAGATAACCGAAGTCACCTTAAAAAACTCTCGATAAAATTATGAAATATTATCTTCAAGAGTTTCAAGAGGTAGGACTTTTCAAAAGATCGGACAAAAAAGGTGTGAAATGAGAATGACACAAATTTGAAGCATTTCATTTCGAAATCCAAAGGAAGAAGACTAGGGGAGGTCACGGATCCTGAGGAGAATCTCAGTGACTTCCTAAGCTATCATATGGAGTCCCGTTTATTGATCCCACAGGGAAGCGAGGTAAAAGGTCCTTAGTCAAATTCTAGTCTACTACAATTAGTCCTTATTTTGGAATGTCGATTAAAATGATATTTTATCTAGCAACTAATCCTAAATGCAAGTGTTAAATGCAAAGATAGTAACTATAACTAAATGCAAATATTAATTCTAAAGGTAACCCTTTTTGGATGAATTGGGTTGGAGAATTTTGAGATATTAAAAACTACTATTCTTATGTAATGAATTAGATAATGTAAATGAATCAGATACATTAAATATCGTATGTGCCAAATAGGAGCAATCATATTCTTTACCCTTTGGTCCAGACATAAAGAACATTGACTAATCCTATGCTTACTTACTGAATCCGTGGCTATGCTGGGAGGATACCGACTCTCACTTCGGAGCTCCCATGTTCCCCTCGCCTGAGGGCTAACATCTCCGCTTCAGTACTCAAACAATAGGACCAAATTGGGGATTTTAGTCTGTCACCCTAAAATCTCCAATTCTACGCCCATCAAAAAATATTTCCCTATTTATTTGCATTCAACTCCCATGAACTTAACTATCTATGGAATCTGAATGTGGTTCTACTTTGTTGAGGATTACACAGCCCTCTCGGGTCTTAATGCAATTACAACGAATTTTAACACTACAACAAACCTTTTTTGTAATGTAAGTAAAGTACAAGTAAAAACCATCACATTGATAATTAAATCTGCTTCTAACATGCATCACAAAATCCTAAACATGAATTCTACTCATTACAAAAGAAAAGTAAAATGAAAACAACGGTATAATCATCTCATACAATTATTTCTAAACAAGAAGAAAGATTAGGAGAAGTCCATCACAAAGCACGAAGAAAACACAACGAAAATTTCATTTAACCAAAGTAAATCCACTAAATAAGTATTTACAAAAATCAAAAGATAATGAAGAACACAATACTTAGCTTTTTACCTTTGAAAGAAAGACGAATGTCTCTCCCATAAAGTTTCCTGCCAATCCATGCAATGCTAGAACATCTTCTTACAAATTCTCTCAAAATCTCCTCTCCAATCTCTCCAAAAAGGTAGAAATCTAAATTTCTACTCCTATTCTAAAAACTCTAAATTTTCTCCACACTTTTCCTAACATTCCTCTCAAAAATTTTTTTTTAAATCTAAATTCATTCTTTTAAAGTGTAGGGACGAAGTTTGAAGAGTTGCCCCAAGAATCCTTTCAAAAAGCGACCAAATACGTTGAATTTCAGCCCATAACCATCCCGGGTGCCGTCAACGGGCTTGAGGGCGCCTTCGGCGAGCTTTTCTGTTATTGTTCGGTCTTCTCGGGTAAATCTCGCCGTCGGTGCCGTTTTGGGCACCGTCGGCGAGCAGACTGCGGAGCTCCACCGTTTCCTTCCGTTTGGCTCTGTTTCACCCCATTTTAATTGCATTGTGTTCCTAACAGATAGCCCTAGAAAATATGCATGAAAAGAACCTTCCTTTAAAGTTTAATCACATTCAAAAATATGCAAGAAGTGACAAAATAAGCATGAAAAAAACCTTCCTTTAAAGTGTAATCTCATTAAAAAATATGCAAGAAGTGTAAAAGTGATTAAGCATTAAAAGACTTATTGAAAGGTGACAGGACAAAATTTCATTTCTTGCTCGTTTTTGCTCCAAATTGCACCGTTTTTGTTTCTTTTTTTGCTCCAATGACCATAATTCATCATACCTGCAACAAAACATCAAAATAACCCTTCTTTAAAGTGCAATATCATCAAAATCAGTGTAAAATAGGCATGAAAATCTCAACATATTTTTCTTTGGTCAGTCACGAATCCCGAGGAGAACCTCAGTGACTTCCTAAGCTATCATATGGTTTGACTTTAATTTCAAGAAAGAAATTATTTAAATGTTACATCCTACCAATTTTATTAATTAGGGCTTACATTTATGCGAGAGTCACATAAATAGCTTGGAAAATGTGATAGTTTAAGTTGTGACGAACGACAACCTCAGAATCCTAAAACGAGTTAGGACATAAATTGCACAACATAGTTGTGCAAAAGCATAAAGAAAGAGTTGAGGATTTATGTCCCACTAGGCGGACAACCCTGAAATCTTATGACTTGTTGTTTAATTCTAAGGAAAGATCTGCTGTTGTAGATTCTCATGCTGTTGTAGATTCGTTGTTGTGAAAGACTGCCCACAAAGTTAGCTCCAGGTTCCTCGGCAAAGTAGTAGCCCTAAAGTCCAAGGTTNGGGGGGGGGGGTAAAGTTGATCAGAGAGACACCCGTTAGGATCCCACGGTTTCCTCATTCTGGTATCATTATTTTCTTTTAAATTTACTTAATTTAAACAAGTTGTTAAACCCATTTAAACAAGGGAGATCTCGTTAGCAACCGTGGGCTGCCTCATCCGAGGGACTCCCGTAAATTCAAAAGGTTATCTTTGAAACAATTTGTTTTAGGTTTTTGAAAATGTTGTTTAATTTTTGAAAATGGTTTTGATTTTTACAAGCAAAGGAAAGTGCACAACCAAGAAATTATATTTTGCAGCGAAAGTAAATTGCAGAAAGTAAATGACAAAAATTAAATAACATATATAAAAGTGTACCTGTCATCTTATCGGCATTCCTGCTGAAAGATTAGCTTTTGCAACATGTATATATTTTTGTAGAAATTTAAATAAATTGCAAGAGTAGATGAAGGTGCATTTAAGAGACTCCAACTATGACTTATTGAGTCCCAGAAGATTTTAGTGGATGATTTTAGAACAAAATATAACAAGTTTAATTTGTTCTTCAAAATATCCAAGAGATTCTAAAGTGCTCGGGGAGTGACCTTGAATCGCTTAAAAGATCTCTTAAAATAGTTCGAGTTCATTTTGAACTTATCATATTATTCCATTAATTATCCAAGGTCAGTTAAAATTACCCTATTACTCGGTGAACTTTGACATTTTAATTATCCTAAGAACAGAGTATTCAATTAATCAGTTGATATTTCACTTAAGAGTTATGTAGGTAATGGCCCTAGGGCAAGTCTAAGTCATTAAAGATTTTGTACCCACCCCTGAAGTTGAGCTTGAAGTGTTTAAAAGTGTTTGTCATCAATTATGTTATCTTTTCTAAATCTTATCAAATAAGTTTAAATATCAAGCCTAGGTCACTACCAAGCCCTTATCAATCTTAATGGGAGAATTTGCAATTATAAAATTTTTTTACTTAAATGATGTATATCCTTATTGAAAGATCATATCATATCCAATTGTGGGCTTAAAATAAGTGAATTATCATCTTCCTCACATAAGCCCATCACTTTAGAAATCATTTGATTTTTTGATTAACTTCCAAATCCTGATGATTTAGAAAATTACAATTTTACTGTTGTCATGGAAAGGTGGCAAATTGGTTTCTACCTTTTAACCCATTATGTCTCAATCATCCAAAAGTACTTATTCAGATCAAAATTAGTCATTTTTTCTTTGGTTAATCTTAAATTTTGATTAAGGTACTAAAATTTAAAATTACCATTTTGCCCTTGAGGCTCCCACTTCATAACTCATTAAACATAATTCAAATGACTTTGAAAATTTTAGAGTACCCTATCCATGGGGAGATTAAAACATCAGAGAAGAAAATGTGGTTTTCTAAATTTTAGTTTAATTTAAATAATTATTTTAACTTAGAAATAAGATTTTCAATATTAATTTATTTAATCAATCAAAATAAAATTTTTGTTTATGAGAAAATTATTAGAGATTCACCTAAGTCAGAGAAACACTTAAGCAAAATTCCATGATTTTTTAAATTGAATTTTATTTATTATAATTATTTTTATGAAAAATTAGGGAAATACATTTTTAGCCTTTTAAAATTTATGGTTAACTTAGAAAAATTGAAAAAAAAATATTGTAATGAGTCCGAAATGATCAAGAAACAATTAGGTACATTTTGAAACATTTTTGTATTTTTGGAATTTTTAATTATTTTTAATTAAAAATTTAGTTAAAAAATGAAGTATTTTTTTCAAGGTAATTTTTATTTTTCCTAAGTACTCTTGATCTAAAGGAACTCAGAAAAACACTTTTCATAATATTCCAAAGTGTATTTAATTTAATATAATTATTTCTGTACAAAAATGCAATTTTTCTCACAAAATTAACTTTAGTACTTAAACTTAATCAAATAATTTTCAAATTTTTACAGTGAGTTAACATGATTTTTTTGCACAATGTGAAATTGATTTTCTTAAATGTTTGATTAATATTTAATTTAAATAAATTATAATAATTTATAAGCATTTAATTAACTATATAAATGTACAGAAATCATTCAAACCATCATGCTATTTTTCCTAAGTTCCTATGGTCATAGGGAACCTACTAAAATTTATCCCATAATTTTCCAAGTCATATTTTAATTTATATAATTAATTTAAGCCAAAGTATACATCCAAGCTTGGAAATTAGGGTTACAAGCACAGAGATGCTCTCTGACCTTGGAAAAATCAGAGAACATCTCATTTATTATGATGAACAAATCCTAAAAATCTGAAGCCATGGTGAGAAATTTTTAATCATAATAAATTAAAATACCACAAAGACCATTTAATTAATAAAAAAACAAAGACTCAACAAATAATTTTTATTTTTTGTTCCCAATTATTCTTCTCTGTTCACCGAGCAAGAGAGTATTTTTATTTCGTTTTAATGATTTGTCTATGCAAAGTTATGAATTTTTAAAGTTCTGGCATTTAATTAAATCAGAAAATCCCTAATTTTTTTTACTTATCCAGCTCAACCTACGGTGACTTCGAAAGGCCACGCGACGCTCTGCTATTCGACACCACCTTCTGACTCAGCTGCCATGTGTCCCACTGTTCCACTCCATCCTATCGTCTGAAGCCTCAGCAACCGTTAGATCAATACATGCGTGAATGGATGGTGATACACGTAAAATATATAAACTTTTTATACACATTTTTTCTACCTATTTTTGAAATATTGCATTTTAATGAAAGTTATTTGTGTTTTTCTTGCAGGTACAATCAAATGGATGAAAAATGGTAAAAGGAGTGAAGGGGGGGGGGGTCAAATTTGAAGCGAAAATGAACAAGGTGAAAAAAATGAACTAGGGTGCTTAAGCACCCAGGACTGACAGTTACACACCAGTTATTTTGAGTGACTCGCGCCTAAGCGCCAGGTACTTAATGTTGAGCTTGTAGTTTTTTGTGAGTAGTATTATGTTTTTGAGGTAGTAATTGTGTTAACAGTGTTGTTTAGTGTATTTAGTTAGTTCGTGTTGAACTTAATTCTGGGTTTTAGGAGAATTCAGAATATAGCTAACTTGTCACTTAAAAGCTGCATGTTTAAAATTTACAATTTATTACCAGATATTTTTCTTTATGTTGCAGTTGTGTATGTTTGTTAATGTGTTTTTTTGCTTTTATGATATCCTCCATTGCATTAAGTCTAATGAATCTCTATATGTTAAGTAAGTTAAAATTTGATCAATTTAAGTTTTACTCCTATTTTTAATTTTTATACTTGCATATTTAGGAGCTAGCATGTTATTTATAGTTTTCGTTGCTGCCAATATTTATATATGATGCTAACATGTTTTATTCTATTGAAAATTTAAGTTTGGGGGAGGGATTAAAAATTTTCTAAACACTTGGAATTTATTTGTTCTCAAATGTATTTCAAATAAATTTGATTTTGATTTGAAGAAAAATGATCATGTATATCAAATTATATTAGGGAAGTATAATTTTGAATATAGAAATGAGTGAGAGAATTTAGTTAAAATTTATAGTAGTGAAGAAAAACTTGAAGTTAAAAGTTTTTAGTGTGGAAAATGAAAAGCATAGTTTAACTATCTTTAGTAGGAGAAATTGTATTTTTGAAAAGTATACAAGATTTAAACTTTTATTTTCAAACCTTAATTTTCTGTTATTGAAAGTAATTTTCAAAAAAAATATTATTATGTTTTTAAGTAAAGGAAATATATCAACTTCTTGCTTTAGGAAAGGAAGAGTGAAATTTAAAATCATTAAAGGTCTATCCAAATATAGTAATCATTGTCTGAAAAAGAGGAAAAAAAAAAGAAAAAGAAAAAGAGAAAGAAAAAGAAAAAAAAAAGAAAAGGAAAAAGAAAAAGAAACGAAAAATTGAAAAAGGGAGGAGAAGCTTGAGGTTTAGTGCCTAATCAAAAATTGGTTTCACATCTGACATTTCTAAAGTATAAAACTTGAAAAACTCTTAAGCCTAAGGATATAATATGGTAAGTAAAATTATGCTTAATAAGAAATTTTATGTAGAGATTATAGAATGCCTAAACTCTATATTTAGATAATCTACAATATTTATGAACTAGATAGAAACTCATATTATCATATTTTTTAACATTAAAAATTTTTAAACTCTAAGTTGGTCTCATTTACTAATATTTTTTTAAAATTGAACTATCATATTTCTTGATCAAAATTTTAGAAACTCCTAAAGAAACTCATTTTAGAAACCCATATTCAAATTATTATAACCAAGGTTGGAAGAACCATCCCAACTTAATTGGAATAATACTTTGTTTGGTAATAATCAACAATGGGGGAACAACCAAGTAAACCCATTGAGAAACTAGAACAATTAAGAAAATAGTAACTATAGACCTACTTATCCTCCAGGTTTTGACAGTAATCCACAATTTAAGGAGAAGAAATTATCTATAGAAGAAGTGGTGTTACAAATGGGAAATCAGATACAAAGTCAAGGAGCTACAATTAGAAATATTGAGAATAAGTTGGGACAAACAGCAAATTCATTAAGTAATAGATCCCAAGGTGCACTTCCTAGCAAAACAGAAGTAAATCCAAAAGACCAGAATAAAGAGCAAGTAAAAGCCATTCAACTTAGAAGCAGAAGAGAATTGAATGGTATAACTCAAGAAGAAATTGAAGTAGAGAGAGAAGAAATTGAAGAACCAAAAGAGGACGCTCCGAAAGGTTTAGAGAGACCTTTTTCTCCACTTAAAGTTGTTTTGGAAAAACCACCACCTCCATTTCCTCAGAGGCTCCGAAAACAAAAGTTGGATAAACAATTTTCAAAATTTCTAGAAAATTTTAAGAAGGTTACAATTAATATTCCATTTGCTGAAGCTTTTGAATAAATTCCAAGCTATGTACAAATTATAAATGAAATTCTTAACAAGAAAAGGAAGTTTGAAGATGACGAAACTATCACACTTAGTGAGGAGTGCAGTACTATAATTCAGAAAAAGCTTCCTGAAATGCTTGAAGATCCTGGTAGCTTCAAAATTTCATGTGCAATAGGAGACAAATTTTATGGGAAAACTTTATGTGATTTAGGTGCAAACATCAACCTTATGCCATTATCAATATTTGAAAGATTGGGATTAGGAGAAATAACCCCTACTACTGTAACTTTACAGTTAGTAGTTGTTCAATAACCTATCGTAAAGGAGTTATAGAAGATGTTCTAGTGAAAGTGGATCAATTTATCTTTTTTGTTGATTTCATTGTGCTAGATATAGAGGAAGATAAGGAGATACCTATCATTTTGGGGAGACATTTTCTAGCTACAGGAAGATAAATTATAGATGTGCACAAATGAGAATTAACTATGCTCGTCAATGATCAAACAATTACTTTTAATATTTTCAAATCAATGAAATACCTTGTAAAAGGTAAAGATGATGAATGGTATAGAATGAATGTGATAAGATATTTAAGTGAATGCCATTTCAAAGAACTTAAGAAGCAAAAATTGAAAGGAAAGAGTTGGAACACACGCAAGAAGATGAATTAGATCAATATGAAGATTTATATAAGAAAGATTCAAATTATGTTTGAGAAAGTTTTGAAGTTTTGGACATGACATAAAAAGATAAATCTTTTTGTCCATCAATTGAAAACCCTTCTGAGCTTAAGTTGAAGTTACTTCCTAAACATTTGAAGTATGCCTTTTTAGGTGATTCCTCAACATTACCTATTATAACCTCCTCAAAATTAACTACAAAAGAAGAAGGGAGTTTGATGAAAACTTTAAAGAATTACAAGAAAGCCTTTGGATGGAGAATTGCTAATATAAAAAGAATCAATCCTTCAATTTATATGCATATAATTCATATGGAAGAGAACTGCAAACCTAGGGCTAATGCTCAAAGGAGATTGAATCTTGTTATGAAAGAAGTTGTTAAGAAAGAAATTTTAAAGTGGTTAAATGCTGGAATTATCTGCCATATTTTAGATAGTGCATGGGTTAGTCGAATTCACCGCGTTCCTAAGAAAGGAGGAGTGACTGTGACTTTGAATGAACATAACAAGTTAATACCAACAAGACAAATCACACTAGGAAAGATCATTTTTTAATACCCTTTCTAGATCAAATGCTGGATAGACTAGCTGTGCATAAATACTTTTATTTTCTGGATGGATATACTGGTTATCACCAAATACAAATAGCTCTTGAGGATTAAGAGAAAACAACTTTTACCAGTCCTTATGGTACATTTGCTTTTAAAAGAATGTCCTTTGGTTTATGTAATGAACCTACTACATTTCAAATATATATGATGGCTATTTCTTGTGATTTAATTAAAAAAGGGATTGAAGTTTTTATGGATGACTTTTCAGTGTTTGAACTTCATTTGAATCATGTTTAGAAAATTTATCAAAAGTTTTTAAGAGCTGTGAAGAAACAAATTTAGTTCTTTACTGGAAAAAATGTCAATTCATGGTAGCATGAGAAATAGTTTTGAGACATCAAATTTTAGAAAATGGTATGGAAGTAGACCCTACAAAAATTCAAGTGACCGCTAATTTATCTTACTCAACTAATGTGAAGGAAATTAGGAGTTTTTTTAGGACATGTTGGATTCTACAGGTGATATATTAATGATTTTCAAAAAATGCCAAGTCTATATGCCATATACTTGAAAAAGATATAATTTTTAATTTTGATAAAGAGTGCCTAAAAGCTTTTGAATTATTAAAGAAAAATTAGTCACTGCACCAATTATAGTTTCACTAGATTGGGAAAAACCTTTTGAATTAATGTGTGATACTAGTGATTATCTATTGAAGTTGTTTTAGGACAGAAGCATGATAAGATTTTCAAAGTTATCTACTATGCTAGTAGAACTCTTAATAAAACTCAAATTAATTATACCACAAATAAGAAAGAGTTATTAGCAGTAGTAAATATTTTTGATAAATTTAGATCATACTTAATTGGAAATAAATGTATTACACATCCTAAATTTTAAGTGAAAGTAAGAGTTCTGGAAAAATGTCATATTAGGAGAGTGATTTGAAGAAAAAGGAGGAGCAAATGAGAAAGAAGTTTATTAGTCAGAGTGCGCAAGAGTTATATAACAGTTTCCTAGCCGTTAGTATTGAAAGGATAGCGAAGAAAATCACTAAAACTGAGGCCGATGTGTCTTCAATTAAAGCAAAAGTGATGGAAGTTAATGCACATCTGGATCATATAGGATGACAACTTAAGATGAAGTTTAGCTATACCAGTTTTATAGAACAAGCGGACAAGGCTATGTATTTGAACAATAAGTGGATTGAAGAAGATTCAACCAGAGTTATTAATCATCGTTCTTTCAGATTTACATTCTAAATATTGAAGGAGAGACTAATGATAGGTCAAGATTCGTTCCACCAAATGGATAATGAAATTAAGTTCGTTGTTTAGTGTTTGTGTGTTTAGTGTTTGTTTGTGAATGTTAAGTGTGTTTAGTATATTATCAATGCGATGATTGTTTAGTGATTGCGTTTAGGAATTTTCTCATCCAAGCTCATTTGGATAGAGAATCTATGTATTAAAAATGTTTATAGCTGTTCGTAAATGAATATAAGTGTTTGTTTGTGTAAAATTTTGTGTTAAATCAAATTAGTTATGATTGGTGAATCTTGAATAAGAGGAGAGTTGAATGGGAAGAAAATAGTTGTTAAAGAGTTTTGAGACCATGTAGGGTTGGTTGACTTAGGAGTGCATTTCATTTAAATCAAAAAAATAAAAATTTGTGCACTAACGCCTAAGCGCTAAGACCCCGCGCTTAAGCGCCGATTCACGTAAACTGGTTTGCGAACATTTTAAGTGATGATTTGGTCCGAAAAACACCATTTTCGCACCTCACATTCATCTTCTTCCTTGGGTTTTCGTGATTTTGAAGTTAGGGCACGCCTTTTTTGGAGATTTCTTAGTGGTTTGGAGCAAAAATTGCTAGATTTGATATCCTGAGGTAAGAGCTTCACTTCTATGTAGAATTTTTTGATTTTCACCATGTATTTGAGCACATTATTGACCAACCCGAAAATCACTATTCATGGTGAAAATTTGAGAAAAATCTATGGAAAATACATGGATTTGGAAGTTTAAGCTTTTAGGAGTTGGGTTTAGTGATTTAAAGTTGAATTTGGAAGTTATTGTGAATTTTATATAATTTTTAAGGAATGACACCAAGAATGAAGAGGAGCAAGGGGAAGTCCCAATTTGAATCAAGAAAGTTTGTTAGTGCTAAAGCTCAGGAATGATACAGTGATGCACTGCAATCGAGGAAGTTGATTCCTGAGAAATGTTTTAAAAGTCCGGGAGAAGCTGTAGAAAATCTGATTATTTGTCGCTAGTGGGAGTGGTTCTGTTATTTTTCTACCGTAGAAGTGATTTCTGTGATGCGGGAGTTTTATGCGAATCTCTCCAAAGCTGAAAGAGTCATGGTGAGGGGAAAGACAATGCTTTTTTCACCTGAGGTAATAAACCAGTTTTATCATATGCCTCCGAGCACTTTATGTTTTTGTTCAAACTATAATCCTACTGAGGAAGAGCTAGATGATATCATTTCATCTTTGACCGCTATGAGAGGGCTTTGGGAAATTACAAATGAAAGGAGAGTTAACTTTTCCACTTTGATGTTGGATGCAACTGCAAAGGCATGACATTATTTCATTTTTGTTCGTATGCTGCCTACCTATCATCTTAGTGAAGTGACTTGTGATCAAGCAACTTTGAACTATTGTATCCAGCAGTTCAAACCCATTGACATTGGAGCTTTGATTCATAGTGTTATTACCAGTTCTGCCGTCGTCTCTACTACTGTGGGTTTCTGATTTGCATCCTTGATCTTTTCGTTATGCGAGCAGGCTAGAGTTAGATTTGATAGCTGGGAAGAGATCTTGCAACCTCTTAAGTCCATTACCAGTGTGAATGTGAAATCTTATTCACATCATTCCATGTTTGTCTGGAGAGGAGGATTTTCTAGTAGTTCTGCTGCTTCTACATGTGCTCTACATCTCAGGGTCAGACTTCTGGATCTGATTCTCAGTCACAACTATTGCAAAAGAATTTTGGATAACGTTAACTACACTGCGGGCAAGGTATTAAATTTAGAAAATTTTGTAGAGCATATGGATGGATACATGAGGAGATATAATGATTATGAGGAAGAATATGATTCGGGTGGATTTAGTGTATTAATTTTGCAAATATTTTTTAATATTACAAAATACACACGGTAGATACAACAGTAAATATGCAAATTAATCTCAACAAAATAACTTCAAATAAAATAATTTTATCTTTTAATAATATTGAAACTGGAAAGTACCCTTTAGAAATAAGGCAAGTATACGTATCACTCAAGTAATAAAGGGCTATAATGGAATCCTAGATATCGATCCCACGAAGAAGTAAGAAATGCATGTAAATGAGTTCTTAAGATTATAATATCAAGTACTATTTTAAAAATACTAAAAGTAAAGTGGGAAGTTTGAATATTAAGTGATAAGTGAATGCTAATTAAAATACAGTTGCAAGCCAAATTAACTAAACTAAATGCTAAACACTTAAAAGTAAATTTATAAAAATTAAAACTAAGATGTTGTGATGGAAAGTTCAAATTTAAGAAAGCATCATTCCTCTTTACAATGAGTATATGGTTTGTGAAGAAATTCAAATCAATTGAAAAAAATTATATAAAAACTATTTTGTGCCAAATTGGAGCAATCTTATTCTTTACCCTCTTCCAAGTGCATAAAGAACATTGACTAATACAGAGTTTCGTCCCTAATTTTGTGGTTAGGCTGGGAGGTTACTAGCTGCCACTCCAGAGCTCCCACTACTCCCTCCCCTGAGGGCTAAGAATCTCGCATTAATTTTTAATCATTTGCACCAAATTAGGTATTTTAATCTATCACCTTAAAATCTTCAATTCTGCATCCAACAAAGTATATTTCCCTATTTATTTGCACCCAATTTTATAGATGAAATACTCTCTCATGAAATCAAATGTGACTCTCCCCATGTTGTAGAAATCATAGCTCTTTCGGAACATATGTTTCTCAACACATTTTAACAATTCAATTGGTTAGATTGAAAAGTAAATGAAGATCGGAGTTCAAATCATCATAAATTATTGATATTAAAAACCATATAAAACAAAATCAATTCTTCACAAGGCTATATCTCAAAATAGGGAAAAAGATAAAAAAAACTACTTAGAATTTATGAGAAGGATACGACAAAACACAGATTTGATATATAAAACAAGTTTACAAAATAAAAGAAATAAAAGACACAACTTATCTCACAATCCTTTCCAACCAAACTCCTAGAAGTTCTCTCCAAACCTTTCTCTCTTTACAAGGACTCTCAATTCTCTCTTAGAAGTGTAATGAAGAAGAAATCTCTTACATTCCCTCTCCTCTTACAATCCTTGAAAAAAATCTCCAAACCCTTGACTTTCTCCATTTCTCTCTAACTCTCCTTCTTCACGTCACACACCTCTCGCCCAAAACTCCTCTTCTTTCTCTTTTATTAAATGTTGTCTCCCTCCAAAAAGAATTCAAAATTCCTTCAAAAATTATGTCCAAAAGTCAACTCTTTTGAATTCAAAAGACATGTTCATTGATCCAAGAGATATATCTGTTGACCTCACTTTTGGTTGAGGTCTAGAAACTTCTTTAGTAACCTAGGTCTAGCCATAGGACTTTCCTATTGACTAGTCTTAGAAAACTAGAAAAGGTATCCTCACAATTAGAAATTCAAAATTCTTCTTGCCATAGGACTTTCCTATTGACTAGTCTTAGAAAACTAGAAGAGGTACCCCACTATTAGAAAATCAAAAGTCCATTTGTTGACCTCACTTTTGGTTGAGGTCTAGAAACTTCTTTAATAGCCTAGGTCTAGCTCCACACCTATTGGGGGTCCATTTGTTGACCTCACTTTTGGTTGAGGTCTAGAAACTTTTTTAGCCTAGGTCTAGCCATAGGACTTTCCTACTGACTAGTCTTAGAAAACTAGAAAATGTACCAAGCCTAGGTCTACCATAGGACTTTCCTATTGACTAGTCTTAGAAAACTAGAAAAGGTACCTTCACCATTAGGGTCTAGCCATAAGACCTTTCCTATTGACTAAGTCTTAGAAAACTAGAAAAGGTACCCCACTATTAGAAATTCAAAACTATTGACTAGTCTTAGAAAATTAGAAGAGGTACCCCACCATTAGAAATTCAAAGCTTTCCTATTGACTAGTCTTAGAAAACTAGAAGAGGTACCCTATTAGAAATTCAAAACTTTTGACCTCACTTTTGGTTGAGGTCTAGAAACTTCTTTAGTAGCCTAGGTCTAGCCATAGGAGTCCTATTGACTAGTCTTAGAAAATTAGAAGAGGTACCCCACCATTAGAAATTCAAAGCCTTTGCTATTGACTAGTCTTAGAAAACTAGAAAAGGTACCCTCACCATTAGAAACTCAAAACTCTTCACTTTACTCAACTTGAAGTTCCACATATTAATCATAACCTCTTACAATTAGTAGGTAAGATCATTATGAGGGAACTCAAGGAGAGTTCCTATAGGGCTACTTGGCCTTAGGATTGACCCTAGGTGTTGGTTTGGAGTTAAGATACACAATATCCTCACAATACCCTGGCTAAGACCAATACATGGGGACCCAAAATAGAGATTTCATTGATCCATGGTTTTTAGAATGGATATCTATCCAATTCTACTTGAAATGCTCATCTTAGGTCTTTTGCCCCAGACACACCCAAATTACCTAACTGCCCTTGGGACCCCCCTTTAACCCAAAATCCCAAAAATTTTAAAATTCTCAGAAAATTCCAATAAATCCCAAATATTCCCAATTTTATTTCTTTCGCCACATGACCCAAAATTTGACCATCTTTAACCAAAATCCCCAAATTGCCCTTTAAAGACCCAAAATTCCCCAAATCCATCCCAAGAATATATCAATTTGATCTTAATTGACCCCAATTCCCATCCTAAACTCAAATTCACTTTTGATATGACCAAACTAAACCAAATCCAGGCTCAATTGGTTTATGATTTGAGCTCAATTTTGATTTGGGTCAAAACCCCAATCTTGACCATAAGATTTAATCTCATTCAATTGAACCCATAGCCTAGTCAATTGGCCTCAATTAATATTGCAAAATTTTTACAACATTCTTACACATCAAAATCAACTTACACATCAAAATCAACCATCAATTGGCCTTGATGAAGCCTCAAATCCATTTGATTTTGGCCTAAATCCAAAATTTCCAAAATTAGCCCCAATATTGGCTAACACCCCAAATCTCAACAATTGAATGCCTTAGACCTCAAATTGGCATCCAATTTTTGTTGAAAATCCTTTATAAGGTCATTTGTGACCAAACACAACAATCAATTTGAGCTTAGTCCAAAGCTAGCTCAAGTTTGACCCAAATTAGATCCATCTTAGGTCTAAAACCAAAACCCATCAAAACCCATTCAAATTGACCATCAAGTCAACTTCAAAATAAATCAAAATGTTTAACCCAAGTTTAGTCCTACATGCTTAACTTAAGTCTAAATCCAAATCTATTAAAACCCACTGACCCAAGTTTAGCCCTACATGCTTAACTTAAGTCTAAATCCAAATGCATTAAAACTCATCTAATTGACCACCAAATCAACTTCAAAACAACTTTCATTCTTCATGAAAGTTGTTCATAATGATTTGACCACCAAATCAACTTCAAAACAACTTTCATCCTTCATGAAAGTTGTTCATAATGATGTCCTTTAATTTAACCCTTAAAGGTTTAATTTAGGTCTAAACCCAAATCCATCAAAATCCATTCAAATTACCACCAAATCAACTTCAAAACAATTTTCATCCTTCATGAAAATTGTTCATTATGATGTTTTAAACCTTAACCCTTAAGGGTTTAATTTAGGTCTAAACCCAAATCTATCAAAATCCATTCAAATTAAAAATCAAATCAACTTCAAAACAACTTTCATCCTTCATGAAAGTTGTTCATAATGATGTTTTACATCTCAAATCAACTTCAAAACAATTTTCATCCTTCATGAAAATTGTTCATTATGATGTTTTACACT
>JXCR01034831.1:40062-56908 GCA_002079205.1 Phalaenopsis hybrid cultivar | reverse complement strand
TAAATCACTTCCTAAACACTTAGGAAAAATTAGAATATTTTTCTCGAATTCAAAAATAAAGATATCTATTTTTGAACCTTAAATTAATTTTTTAAGGTTTAAAAATGGAATTCTCACAAAATAATTTTAAAAAAATCAAATAAAAATAAAAAAAATACAAAATAAATTTCTTTGGGTTCTCTAACCTCAGAGAGATTTTCCAAAAATAAAAAAATCTATTTTTCAACACTTAAAATATTTTATTTGTATTAAAGTCCCCAAAAATTCAATTAATTTTAATAAATCACAACAAATTCAAAAAATTATAAAATTTTGGCCAAATGACTTTCTGATCTAGGGCTAGCTTACATAAAAATTTCAAGTGATTAGGAATTGTTGTGATCATCTTTTGGAATTTTCTTTAAAGATGCATATTTTTGCATGAAAATAATTATATGAATTAAATTAAATTGTGAAAATTTACATTTTCTCCTCTGATGTCTTAATTGACCTATGAGTAGGATTACATAAAAATCCCAAAGTCATTTGACTTTAATTTGACAAATTATGAAAATTTGGACCGTTAGGGACAAAATTGTAATTTTGAATATTTTAGCCTTAATGAACATTTAGGCTTAATCAAAAAGGGAAATGGGTAATTTATTATCTTAATTAACTCATTTGATGATTTTGATAAAAGAATGGGTTTAATTGGTAGAAACTCACTACATTTTGCCAAATTACAAGATAAAAGAATAATTTCCATAATTATNGACCTACCCAACGCTAACATTCACCTGCAACCTGCCAACAAGCCGCGAGGCCCGCAACGTTGCTACTACCATCAAGTTTGGAACAGGATTTGAAGATCTTAAGGTTACCCTCGGGAAGGCTCCTTTTGTTCTTGTGAAAGTTGCTGCTCTAGAAGTACAAGAGCCAGCTGCTGAATTCAACTTGAACTCCCTTGATGACTTTCCTGTTCACAAGAAAATCAAGACCTCTGCTACTATCACCATAACACCAACAAAGACACTTGTCCCTGCTACTAAGTGAAAAGAAATCGTGATAATAGAAAATCCGACTGAAGGGTTAGCTGTCTTACCTTCAACTTTCAAAATCGGATCATGTTTGAAGACTATACCGTTGACCCGGTCTCAGAAAAGAAACCGTAATAGGAAAGCCCGAAAAGCAACTAAAATTCAGATCCTTGAGAAAATACCTACTGAAGAGGAACCTCATCATAAGGAAGAAGAATTACTATAAATCTATCCACTGCTGAGGAAGGCAAATTCTATACTCTTATGAATCCCGATGGACACGAAAATGTCCAAAAGATTGTTGCCACTCTGCCAATCTCTCGTGAACAGAGTAGGGGAAGGAAGAAATTCCATCCCATCTCTCAAGTCAGTACAATTTTTCAACAATTGGCTGTCAAAGATGGTTGTTCAGTCTATGAGTTACTTAGACAAACGAGACACACAATATCCCCTCGAATGAAAAAAGAGATTCTAAGGGATATTAAATCCAAACAAAATACATCTGCTCATATTTCTGTTTGGTTCTAAGAAATTCTGAGGAATGTTAAATCCAAACAAAATATATCTGCTCATACTTCTGTTTGGTCCCATTTGGGAAATAGATTTGATACTACAAGACATCGACCCATAAAATCAAGATTGGGTCCAAGAATTCATAAAAATATTTATCTAACACTGTATATGGTATACACGAAGAGGAGCATACTCCTTCTCAACATGTTGATAATTCTGCTAGGACACCTTGTCCTGAACCATCATTGTTGAAGAAGAAGATGTGGTACCCAAAGTTGTATCACCAATACAGTCTGATAAACCTGATCAAGAAATAAAATTAGAATCTGAAGTATCTAATATTATGATAATTATTGCCACTGAAATGGAGAAAAAAACCCCATAAGGAGTATATGATATTATTACCATTATTCCTACTGAAATGGAGAAGGAAACCCCACAAGGTTCTCGAAGAGCAGGATATTTACAATTATTGCTACTGAAATGGAGAAAGAAACCCCACAAGGTTCTCCAAGAGCAAGTGATATGTCATGAATTGAAGAGAAAGTCGAAAAACTTCGAGATGAGATCTATGAGTTAGCTCGAGAACATGGAGTCTTCAATGGAGAAGGAAACCCCACAAGGTTCTCCAAGAGCAAGTGATATATCACAAATTGAAGAGAGTACGAGATGAGATCTATGAGTTAGCTCGAGAACATGGAGTCTCCGTAAGTGAAGAAGATGAAGATTTTGATTACAAGATGAGATCTATGAGTTAGCTCGAGAACATGGAGTCTCCATAAGTGAAGAAGATGAAGACTTCGATTACAGTGACTATCTTGAAGAAGACTTCATGGGTATCCATGTTGTTGAAACAAGAACTTCTGCATCCTCACGAGATGAAAATGTCGTTGAAGAAATTAAAGGAGCCCTTCTCCAAAAAGATGAACATGTCAGTTCATTGGAGAAAAAGATAGAAGAAATAACCTCCACTATGACTGTTATGACTGTANGGGAAAGTACGGTTAACTCTTTTGAACTTCAGGATCATCTGTTCAACCATCTTTGGACAGAGTGATTCAGAATTCCATTAAGGATATTCTGATCTTTATATGGGGTCGGACCCCCAATAAGTGTGTAGGTGGACTAGTTCCGCTGGGGCGTTGTGTAAAGTGGGTCCTGCACTAGGTCCTAAAACATTTTAATTTTGCAAATTAGACCAAATTGTGTCATACTATGCAAATTTTGTAAATTTTAATCAAATTTTTTTTAAATTTTTGAAATTTTCATTAACCTGGTCTTTAGACTTCCCTTTGTTAGCTCNCTCTTTCATTTAAACTATGAAAATTATGGGGTCAGTTTGACTTCATCTTTTTCAAAACTAAAATTTTTTAACCTCCTTCCGAAGTGGGCAACGGGATTTCAATTCTGATGACCGACCGCTTCTTACGGGCAAACCCCACACCAAAAATAGTGCCGACACCCAAATTATGACCTAATTAATCTAATTAAATTTTAATATCATTAGGTTTAATTAAACCCTAAATTCTAATTAGATCAAGCCCTAATTAGACCTAATTAATCTAATTAAACCTTAACCTTAAACCATAATTAGGTCTAACCTTAATTAGACTTAATTAATCTAATTAAACAATAGCCATATTAGGTTTAATTAACCTTCAAACCAAATTAGTTTAATCTTAATTAGACTTAATTAAACCTTTAAGTCTTAGCCACATTAGACTTATGTTAACTTAAACCCTAATTTGGTCTTATTCTAATTAAACATAATTAATACTTAAAGCCTTACTTAAATTAGGCTTAGTCCCTTAACCTAACCCTTAGGTTTAACTCATATTCAAGCTAAATCAAAATAAAACCTAAGACAAGCCAAACTGTAGATTTAACCCAAATTAAACCTAAACGACATTAATCCTTTGGTTTAATAATCCTAAAATAATCCTAAACTTTTAAATTCAACTTACATTGAATCTAAGTCAAACCTAAACCTACTTAATCCTTAGGTTTAACTCATGTTGAACCTAAGAATCTAAGGGTCTGTTTGGGGCAGCTGCAGCTTATCCAACTTATCCAGATAAGCAGCTTATCATGATAATCTGTTGATAAGCAACTTATTCTGATAAGCTGGCTAGCTGTTTGGTTTGTGTGTTTCGAAAACAGCTGATCCTGGATAAATGACCATTTCACTCCTATACTGGATAAATTGTTAGTTGTTTAGCCTTTGTGTAGATGTTATGGAGAATATTTGGTGCAGCCTTAAGCCAAAAAATTCTTTTTGGATATATACAAACTGTTAGCAATTATAAATCTGATCAATAGAAAATTTATGAGATAAAACCCAAACTAAATTGAAAAAAAAGTATAAACTAAAGATATTTTACTCAAATTATTAAAAATATAACTCATCATTCATTTAAAAACTCGTACCTCATTTGAATTCAATGTTTCCTTCGCCATTACACAGACTACCAAATAAAGTGGCTTGCAGAATAACACTTATGCAGAGAGAAAAAAAACAAAAAAGGGGAAGAAGAAACCAAAAGAAATTGATCCAAATTAAGTGTAAGGATATTTAGTACATGATTGAAAAAAAAGGAAAAGAAAAAGAATAGAGCGAGTAGGACTTCAGTAACGGTGGAACAACCATGAACTCTCTCTCTCCCCCAAAAAATGAAGAAAAAAATTTACGATCAATGACTCACAAAATTATTGAAGGGAAGAAGATAGATTTTTACTTTGAAGAAGAATCTATACAAATTGTTCTTTGCTTCTCTGAGATATATAAAAAGTTGCATTACTTGAAGAGGTAGAACGATGGGATCGCTGCTACCTGGGAAGGTCACTGCTACCTGGGAGGGGAACGACGAGATTGCTGCTACCCAGGAAGAGAACGATGGGATTGCAACTAACCTGAGAAGGGAACGAAGGGATCATGACTACCTGGGAAGGGTACGACGGGATCGAGGCTTACATAGACCACCGAAACTCCCATCTTAACAAAAATCTACCTTTTGCACCTTCTTTCAAGGTTAAGGGCAGTAGAGTAAAGAATCACGAACGAATGCAATACATAGTGTCGACCCTGCATCCAACGTTTATTAAGAAATTAAATACTCCGTTTTAGCAACACTGAGGGAACGTGCAAACCAAACACAAAGGTGGTGTTTTCAAAATGTCACCGCACTTTTAAGCTGCCCAAACGGAGCATAATTCAAACTTGAACTTTTATGTTCAACCCTTATTGAACCTAAGTCAATCCTAAACTTACTTGAAACCTAAAGTTCAACCTACATCGAACCTAGGTCATAAGTCTAACTTACATTAGACTTAATGAAATTTCTTTAGGCTCTACTTATATTAGACCTAAACTCTAAGTCTAACCTACCTTAGACTTAACTAAATTTCTTAAGTCCTACCGAAATTGGACTTAAATCATATTAAATTTTAGTTTCTACTTACATTGAACCTAAATCATCTTAAGTCCTACCTGTATTGGACTTTAAACCATCTTAATATTTTGGTTCTACTTACATTGAACCTAGATCATCTTAAGTCCTACCTACATTGGACTTAAACCATCTTAAACTTTAGATTCTACTTACATTGAACCAAGATCATCTTTAGTCCTATCTACATTGGACTTAAACCATCTTAAACTTTATGTTCTACCTAAATTGAACCTAAACTACATCAAACTTTAAGTTCAACTAAAATTTAATCAAAATCATCTTAAACTTTACGTTCTAATATTAAACCTAAATCATCTTCATACCTTAGGTCCTACCTAAATTGGACTTAAACCATCTTAAACCTTAAGTCCTACCTACATTTAACTTAAACCATCCTAAACTTTAGGTTCTATTTATGTTGAAATTAAACAAAATTATATCTTAGATCCTAACTAAATTGAAAACTATCTCCAATCTTAGGTTCTATCCAAATTGAACATAAACGATATTAATCCTTAGTTTTTTATGAATATTGAACCCAAATCTTAAGTCTAATCTATTAGACCCCAATCAGACTTCTTTAGGTCTAACTGACATCAGACCTAAAATAAATAACATTATTAAAAATTGGATGATCTAACTCACCGACATAAAAATCCAACTCATCAGTCCTTTGACATAAACACAAATGACATCACTTTAAAAGACATTAAAACTTAAACTTGAACCTAAGAATACAACTAGGTTTTAGAAGATATTTGGAGGATGTAATCCATCGTTGCTAAAAAAATATCTTCTAGCCACTTGTGGGTAATCAAATTAAAAACATGATGATCCGAGAAGACGAAACCATTGTATCCTAACTGAGTCATCCCAAACAAAAATAAATAACAAAATTCAATTGATTAATAACTCATAAACAACCTAAATATTTCCAACCCATAAAATCTGAATAAGACATTAAAATTTAAATTGAACCCTAATGAAAAAGATCACAAAATGCAACTTAAACATCTATGTTTGAATCTACAAAGATTTCTTGGATGACATAATATGTGGTAACTCAAAAGAATCTTCTGGTCTTGGTTTAAACACCTTTTCAACTAAGTAGATGTAAATACCTTATGGCCCCGGGACAATGGAGCCATAGACATCTTGACCAGGTCATTTAAAAATTTATTTTAATCAACTAAATTGAAAATTTTAAACAAGATTTTTTACTAATTGTGCTCTGTTTTGCAGGTTTATTGGAGACATGAAACAAACTACGCTTTAGATTTAGTTTGCATGTTATTAAGGTGTGCTAACTCTGTTTTGCAGGATAACATTCTGAAGTAGAAAAAAGGTGAACCTCAAGACAATAAAACAACACAACAAAAAAAAATAACAAAACAACAAAACAACGACAACAAAAGAATGACAAAACAACAAAGCCATATGATATAAATAACTTAAACAACATGACAAAATAAAATAAAATTAAATTAAGAAAAACAAAATGAAAAAACTAAACCTCTAGGGTAAAATCAGATTCTTAGAAATTGGAGCATGAAGCATGTACTTTCAGTTTGTGTAGACCTTTACTACTTTAAACTATTGTATATTTACATTATCATGTACATTTTATTTTTAAAACAAAAAACAATGAAATACACTTGCAAAAATATTAACACACTTTTAAACTTCTTGAACGCACTTAATCCACCCCTTTTGGGTTTATGAGGATTTCTGGGATGAGGTAACCTACGGTTGCTAACAAAGATCATCAAATTTAAATGAGCTTAACAACTTGTTTAGACTAAGTAAACTAAGAGTAAAATAGTGTTGTCAGGATGACAGAACCATAGGAAATTGACAGAGGTCACTTAACTTAAATTAAAAATTCCCCCAAAAAGCACTCTAATAATAAAATCAAACAAAAACTAATTAAACCTCAAACCTTGGGGATACCACTACAGCATGGAGCTTGGAGCAAACTTTGTGGGCAGCACGATGAGGTCACAATGCACAAAAGATCATCTTCATGAGAGCAAACAAGGTCTACTTCAGCTAAACCTTTCCTAGTTTAAATAATAAGTCATAAAATTTTGAGGTTTTCTACCTAGTGTGATATAAATCATCACTTAATCTTTAGGCTTTTACATTATTATGTTGCACAATATAAGCCCTAACTCTCTTGTAGGATTCTGGGGTTCTCATTTAGTATGACAAAACCCTCCCTTCTTTTTGATTATTTGCATGATCAAATATTGTGTGGATGTAAGCCCTAAGTAACAAAAATGTCAGGATGAAACATCAAACAATATCATTTTCAAATAGAAGCCAAATTATAGGATAATTTGGGAAGTCATCAAATTTCTCCTTGAGATTTGTGACATTCCCTACCTTTTCTTTCCTTTGGATTCCTAGAATAATTACCCATATTTGATCAACTCCCATTTGATTTTTCCATGTCCAATCTTGAGAACTAAACTTTGGAATCTTGAAGAAAAATACCTCTAATCATTATTGGAAGTTTTCTTAGATGACTTCGGTCATTTAAGATGTAATTAACTATAGAGGTTTTCCTCTATATGGAACTAAAAAATCCAAGTAATATACACCTATCTAATCTTTATATTAGGTAAGGAAACTTGTCGGCCAACATATAACAAGGTTTCTAGACAAAAAAAAATTCAAAAATTATTTAGTTTATGCAATCGAGTCTCACTAACAAGAAATGTATCTCTTCCTTGAGATAGGTGCATTTCTCATGGTGTAATGTTCGGTTATCTAAACTTTTAAATGTGTGAGATTTTTTGGGTCTCATTTTTTAAAAATTAAAAATACCTTTTTTTTCAACAAAATCAAAATTATATGTATATTAAATTAAACATTATTCTCAATAAAATAAAAAATATATCAATATTTCCAGTCGACAAGTTCTTGAATGGTGTTGAGATCATCTTACAAGCAGCATCTAAACTTCTGACTTACATAACTAAGGGTAGGTTTTAGTGTATATGTTCTATAAATAAGAATCGAGCACACTTAACACTTGATGAATTCATAAATGATTTATATTTTTAGGGATTTCAACTTTATTATTCGATTTGGACTTCACATAGCGAGTTGGACCATATAATATTAAACTCTACTCCTTTGATGAGTTATGATCCTCAACCTAATTTTGACTCAACTAGATTTGAATAAATGATTTGATGGGACAAGTCCTTATTATTGGAGTCCAGTGGACGAAGAGCCAACAAACCACAAAGGTCTATGCTTTATGAATTACTAAATGTGGCTTACATACCAATGTGAGTGGGTTACACATCCCATTCTATGTTATACGTAGCTCTCAAAAAGTTAAAAATTATAATAGAGTTTAATGTGCCCATGGGGCATTTCAGTTATTTTGTAGAATTATTAAAAGAGATAAATCCTAAGAAAATTTTAAACTAAAAGACTTATACATAGCAAAAAACTATTCTCCAAGTTAGGCTTGAAATCAGAGAAGATTGATTGTTGTGTAAATAGATGCATAATGCAACAAAATCTGAGTGCATATTTTTTTCACTCTCCTATGTTCAAATTGTAGAATAAAAAAAGAAAGATTTAGAAGAAAGTTACGTATGAGTATCTCTTCGATCTACCACTTATTCCACATCTTCAAAAACTATTTGATTCTATGTGTACTACCCCACATTTGACATAACATTTTAGTAGATTAAGAGAAATCAATTTATTCAGTCATCCTTAGATGCTGAAGTATGAAAATATTTTGATCGCACATATCTTGAATTTGCTAAAGAGGCACATGATTTTTAGTCTTAGCTTATGTTATGATGGCTTTTCAACTATCCATTGATCATTATAACATATAATCTTCCACCCAAGATGTGTATGATAATGTCATTCTTTTATTTATCAATGACTATATAAGGTCCAAGTAGTTCAGGAGGAAGAATTGATTTATTTTTGCTTTCTTTGATAGATAATCTGTAAATTTTTTGAAAAGTAGTATCATCACATATGATGTTTCCATGAAGCAAAACTTTTTTGTGACATGCATATGCAATGTTATTTGAATGGAGTACTTCAGAGAAGTTAGTTTGTCCATATAATAAGAATTCACCTAAGGCATTTACACTTCAACATAATATAAAAAATTCATTGTTTTAATGGCATTGTATATTTTTCAATATTGAACATTCTTTTAGATCAAACAAAAATGCATTTAGACGACAAAGTTAAGAAATTAGTGCCACTTCCTAGAGTACATAGGGATGACTTTTATAGATTATTAGAGACATTTCAAAAATTACTAATTTCCTTGAACTTTCTTCACATCAGCCATTTGGCTTTAATGTTACTCATAATTAGACAAAAAATTATAATTTTTTGGATCTACCATACTGGAAGAATAATATGATCAGACATAATATTGATGAAGTGCACTATTGACCTCAGTTTTGGTGAGGTCTAAAATTCTTCTCTTAGAATACATGATCTAGCCATGTGGCTTTCTTATTAACTATCCTCATAGACTAGTGATGGGACCCACCTCATTTAAAAATTCATACCACTTCTTCACTTCTTGTAGTCTCATATGTGTGGTTTCAAATCCTTGGCATACAGTTGAGTCAATCAGAACCAACATACTGAAACTCATGTCGAGTTCCTATAAACATTAAGAATGCCATAGAAAGACCTTTTAAGACCTAAAGGTTTTCAATCTTTGACGTGATAAACACACATTCACATGCATCACACACAATTACACAACACATACAAACACCACAAGTCACACATAACATACATTCACATCATAATTCACATCACCCATATTTCAATTCACATACACTCCACCATCAAAATTAAAATCAATTTTTTTAGAATTCCTACAAACCAAATCAAACTCATTTTGACACCCAACTCAAATCCACCATCAAGCGACAAATACAACACCTTAGTGAGCCACCTTTCATGATTGATATTTGATACCTTTTTTACATATACTTCTGCTTTTGACTCCACTGTTAAGAACTAGATGTAAGTTCCTTGACAACGGTAGCCTAAAACTTGGTCCCTGTCTGTTACGATAGTACAATAATGTAGGTGTGACTACATTCTCAATTTTCTTCATTTATATTTCTTTCTTTACTATGGTGCCAAAAACTTGATGTTCTATTCTTTTAAATATTGGGATATTACGCAAGTATACGTATCCTTATCAAGTAATATAGGACTTTTGACTAAGCCCCAAAAATATCAGACCCACAAGGAGAACTACAAACCCTTCAGAAAAAATTAGATAACAAACTCAACTTTCAAAAAGAGTCTTACTCAAACTATAAATGCTATGTTAAGAATGAAAATTCGATTCTTTTTAGTAATTTTTGATAAATGAAAATAAAGTAAACAACTTCTTTTTGGTAATTTTGATAATTGAAAATAAAGTAAACAACTAACTAAATTTAATTAGATTTTGTAAGACAAATAAAATATCTTTTTCTTTATCATGAATCAGCAACAAGTATAGGAATATTATTGTGAAAGTATTTAAATTGTGGTGTGCCAAATAGGAGTAATATTATTTTTTACCCTTACTAGAGATGTCGTAAATAACATTGGAATCTAATGTTTGAATAGTCCTGAAGGCGGGCTAGGTAGGAAAGATACTAGTTCTCACTCTAGAGTTCCATCTTCTATCTCTACCTGGGGGCTAACCTCTCATATCAAAAGCTAAAATAATAAACCTAATTGGGGGCTTTAGCCTGTCACTCTAAAGTCCTCTGACTCTGCACCCTTCAAAGTTTATTTCCTTATATGAATTACATTTTCATCCATACAATCTCATGTGATTCTACCATTAGTTGACTGAGACAATTCCATCATGAATATTACATGTTCTCACAACAAATACAAACATCTAAATTAGCCAAATTAAGAAGTAAATGAAGTTCAAGGATTAAATCAACACAACTTATTCCAACATTATAGAACAATACTTCACACAACTTCCTTCCAACACTTAATTATTTATCATTTTAAGGAAAAAGATAAAGAAAATTACTCATAATTCATGGAGGAAACACAACAATAATTAAGTTTAAAAGTAGAAATCATGTAAAAACACAAGAAGTCTAAATTAAAATAAAATATAGTCACAAAGATAAAAACTTATCTCAAAATTATCTCCAATAAACTCTTAAATTTTCTTTGAATCTCTTCCTTTCTCTTACAATTCCTTTGAATCTCGCCAAACCCTAGAGGGTTAAAATCTCTCTATCTTACTCTAATCTAATCTAATATAATCTCCTCTCTTTAATCTAACTCAAGTCCTCCTTTTTATAGTTTTCTAAAAGGTGCATTGGTGTCTCTTCAAAATGTGTCCACATTCAATGAATCTTCCAAGAGCTGTCTCTTTTCAAGAGCCATTTCAATGTATTTTCGTGCTCATTAACTGTAATTGATGTTTTCACCAAGAGTTGCTTCAAACACCCCTTAAAAAATTGTCAAAATTTCCTTGAATTTTCATCATAACTACCTTTGGCATGTAAGCGCGAGGTCTTTAGTACTTCGGCATAACCTTCTCTATTTCTTAGTGCTTAAGCTTTTGTCTTGGGCACTTAGGCGCCATAGTTCATTTTTACACATTCTTCATTTCTGCTCCAAATTTGATCATTTTTTGCTTCTTTCACTATCCATTTAATTGTACCTAAAATAAAAAACACACAAATTCCTTTCATTAAAGCGCAATATCCTCAAAAATAGGTATAAAAATGTGTACATGAATGTTATATATTTTAGGTGTATCAAAATCTCCCAAACTTAAATTGTTACTTATCCTCAAGTAACACTCCAATATTTCAAAATGAAAATAAGCAGATTATGCAAATGAGTCTCTTTATGATATTCTAAAATTTTGTTCAAGAAATATAGTAGTCCAATTTAAGGAAAACTTTAGTAAATGAGACCAAACTAGAGTTTAGAAATTTTTAATGTGAAGAAATCTAAAACTATGAGTTCCTATCTAGTTTAGAGATACTTGTAAATTTACCAAATATAGGGTTTAGGCATTCTATCTCCCCCACTTAACATTTCTTTTTAGAATATGTACAATTACTATAATATATCTTTAAACTTAAGAGTTTCTGAAGTCTTATAATTTAAAAAGATCAGATGTGGAACCAATTTCTTAACAAGCACTAATTCTTAGACTTCTCATTCCTTTTTCAATTTTACTTTTCTTTTTCTTTTAGAATTTTTTTAATGCTTACTTTTTTTTAAGGTGAGGATTACTATATCCGGATAGGCCTTTAATGGTTTTGTATTCCACTCTTCCTTTCCTAAAGTAAAGGTTTTATACATATCCTTTACTTAAAAATATAAAAATAGATTTGAAAATTATTTTTAATAAAAGAAAGTTAATTATTGAAAGTAAAACTCTAATCCTTCTAATTTTCTTAAAAAATACAACTTCTCCTACTAAAGATAGTTACACAATATTTGTCATTTCTACACCAAAAATTTTTAACTTTTAAATTTTTCTTCATCACTATAAGTTTCAACTAAATTTTCTTACTCATATCTATATTCAAAATTTTACTTCCCTAATATAACTTCATACGCATAATCATTTAAATCAAATTGATTTGTAGGGCATTTGAGAACAAATAAAATTCCAGTTTTGAATATTATTTTCATCTCCCTCTCCCTCANTTATATATTAAAAAATACTATCACATTTTCCTTAATCAAACACTACAACATATCATTAAAAATAAATACGCACTGATAACTATCGGTTGCCTCCCATAAAGAGCTCGATTTCACGTCATCAACCCGACATAATCAGTGTCTATTCTGGTTGACCCAACAACATAAGATTATTTAATTTAATTTGATCCCCTAAAAAAAAGTTTCCTTCTATGACCATTCACTTTAAATACTTTCTTATTTTTAGGATCTTTGATATCCATAGCTCCAAATGGATAAACTTTTATCACAACAAATGGGTCAATCCACCTAAACTTAAGTTTTCTTGAAAATAGTCTTAATCTTGCATTATATAACAAAACCTATTGCCCTAGCTCAAAATTTTTAATAAGAGTCCTCCGATCATGCCACATCGTCATCTTTTCTTTATAAATCCTAGCACTCTCTTAAGATTCGTTCCTTCTCTCTTCATAGCTCATTTAATTGTAATAGTCCTTTCTCACTAGCATCTTTTAAATTATAATTGAATTCCTTACTAGCCCAATAAGCTTTATGCTCAAGTTCAACTAGTAAACGACAATCCTTCCTAAATATTAGCAGTTCTATATACAGTCCTTTAGGCTCACAAAGCATAATCAAGTTTGATTGACCAATCCAATTTTGTTGGATTCATAGATTTTCCAAAATTCTTTTAATTTTATGATTGGATAATTTAGACAAACCACTTGTCTGAGGATGATAAGTAGTAGCAATTTGATGGTTGATATGATATTTCTTTACTAATTTCTCTATTATTACATTTCTAAAATGACTTTCCTCGTCTGTTATGATCACTCTCAACATCTCAAATCTATAAAATATGTTTGTTCTTAAGAACTTTGCAACATTTTGAGCATCACATTGAGGTAAAGTAATAGCTTTTATCTATTTGAATACATAGTCTACTACTAACAATATATATAATTTCTGAAAGATGGTATAAATGGTCCCATAAAATCTAATCTCAAACATCAAATATCTCAACTTCCAACATATGATTGAGGGGCATCTAATTTCTTTTAGAAATAATGCATACACGTTGACATCGATCATAAATTTTAATATAAGCATTAAAATCTCTAAAGATTGTAGGCCAATAAAATCCATATTGTAAAATTCTATATGTTGTTTTATCAGCACCAAAATGTTGTCCAAAAATAGAATTGTGACATTTTTGGATAACTTCATAAGTTTCTTCTAAAGGCACACATCTTCAAATAATTAGATCATTTCCTTGTTTGCATAAAAATGGGTCATCCCAAAAATAAGTCCTAGCTTCAGATAAAAATATCCTCTTCTGTTTGTATGTCAGACCATATGTTATAATATCACTAACAATAAAGTTCACAATATCGGCATGCCATGCAACACACCACTTGTTAATACTGAACAATTTTTCATCTGGAAAAATTCATTAATTTCTTTTTCAAAACCAAGTGATTTTTCAAATTTAAGCCTAGACAGATGATCAGCAATTTGATTATCATCTCCCTTCCTATCTACTATTTCAAAGTCAAATTCTTGTATATGAAGAATCCATTATATCAGTCATGGTTTTACATTCTTCTTTTTCATTAAATATGTAATATAAGAATGATATGTATGCACAATACATTTTGTTCAAATTAAATATGATCTATATTTATCAAAAGCATATAATATTGCTAATAACTCTTTCTCGGTAATGGTATAATTAATTTAAGCTTCATTAAGAGTTCTACTAGCGCAGTAAATTACTTTGAAAATCTTTTCATGTTTTTGTCTTAAAACAGCTCCAATAGCATAGTCACTTGCATCACACATCAATTCCAAAGAAAATTTTCCAATCTGGTGAAATAATAATTGGTGCAGTGACTAAATTTTCTCTTAAAAGTACAAATATCTTTTAGAAACTCCTTATCAAAATTAAAAATTACATCTTTTTCGAGTAAACGACATAGAGGCTTAGCAATTTTCGAGAAGTCTTTAATATATCACCTGTAGAATCCAGAATGTCATAAAAAACTCCTAATTTCCCTCATATTTGTTAGGTGAGGTAAATTAGCGATCACTTGAATTTTTTAAGGATCTACTTCCATACCATTTTATGATATGTGATGTGTTAAAATAATTCCTTCTTCTACCATAAATTGGCATTTTTCTCAATTAAGGACTAAATTTGTTTCTTCACAATGTTTAAGAACTCTTGATAAATGTTCTAAATATGATTTAGTTGAAGTTCCAAACACTAAAAAATCATCCATAAGAACTTCAATTCCTTTTTCAATTAAATTACAGAAAATAGCCATCATGCATCTTTGAAATGTAGTCGAGGCATTACATGAATCAAAGGGCATTCTTCTAGAAGAAAATATATCATAAGGACTAGTAAACGTTATTTTCTCTTGATCTTTATGAGCTATTTGTATTTGATGACAACCGGTATATCCATCCAGAAAATAAAAATATTTGTGCCTAGTTAGTTTATCCAACATTTGATCTAGAAATGGTAATGGAAAATGAACTTTCATAGTGGCAAGATTTAATTTTCTATAATCAATGCATATTCATTGCCCCGTGACTTGTCTTGTTGGTATTAACTTATTATTTTCTTTATTAGTCACAGTCACTCCACCTTTCTCAGGAACACAGTAAATTGGACTAACCCATACACTATCCAAATATATGGTAAATATTTTAAGCATCTAACCACTTAGAATTTTTTTCTTAATAATTTCTTTAATAACAAGATTCAATCTCCTATGAGGATCAGCCCTGAGGTTGTAATTTTCTTCCATAAGAACTCTATGCATACAAATTAAAGGATTGATTCCTTTAATATCAACAATTGCCCATCCAAAGGCTTTCTTATAATCCTTCAAAGTTTTCATTAAACACTCTTCTTCTTTTAAAGTTAAATTTGAGGAAATTATAGTCGGTAATTGATCCCAATTATTATGTATATAGAGATGTAAAATGTGATGTATGTGAATATATTTATAATCTTTTAATATGGGATACTAGCAAGTATATCTATCGTTATCAAGTAATATAGAACTTTTTGATTAAGTCTCAAATATCGAACCCACAAGAAAGATTAGTTTTAGATAACTAAATACTGAGCAATATATACTTTTACTCAAACTTAAGATGTTATAATATGAATAAAAGTTAGTTTCTTTTTATAATTTTTTATAGCTAAAAATAAAGTAAGCAACTAATTAACTTAACTAAAATACTTGCAAGATGGATGCAATATAAGTAAAATATCTTTTTCCTTATCACGAATCTGTGTTAAACATAAAATTTAATTGTGGAAGTATGTTAAATGTGTTGTGACAAATATGAGCAATAATATTCTTTACCCTTACTAGAGATGCTATAAAGAACAATGGTTAATATATAGTTTGAATAGTCTTGAAGACCAGCTAAGCAGGGAAGATACTAGCTCTCACTCTAAGGTTCCCTCTTCTCCCTCCACCTGGGGGCTAACATCTCGTATTAAAACCTAAAACTATAAATCAAATTGGGAGCTATAGCCTGTCACTTTAAAGTTCTCTAATTCTACACCCTTGAAAATATATTTCCCTGTTTATTTGCACCCAACCCCATGAAATACATTCTAATTCATGAAATTAATATATGATTCCAACCATTTGTTGGCTAAGACAATACCATCTCGGATCTTACATGTTCTTACAACAGGTTTTAACATCTTAATTGGCCAAATCAAGAAGTAAATGAAGTGCAAGGACTTGAATCATCACAACTTCTTCCAACATTAAAGTCTAATACTTCACACAACTTTCTTTAAACATTTAATCTCTTATCATTTTAAGAAAAAAGATAAAGAAAACTACTCAGAATCCATGAAGAAAACACAACCACACAAGAGTTTAAAAGTAGAAAACATGCTCACAAACAAGAAACCTAAATTAAAAACCAAGTGTAGTAAAAAAGATAAACACTTATCTCAAATTCTTTCCATCAAATGTCTTGAAGTTCCTTTGAATTACCTTCCTTTTCTCACAATACAAGCTAACACTCAAAATAAAATAAAATAAAGTAAAGGTGGTCGGCGACGACGGCGAAGATGGTAAATTTTGGTGGATGGTTGCTGCCCCCCCCCCCCTTTTTGAAAATCTA
>JXCR01034831.1:0-40047 GCA_002079205.1 Phalaenopsis hybrid cultivar | reverse complement strand
CCCCCCCCCCCCTTTTTGAAAATCTAAGTCTTTTCGTACAAAAATCCAAGGGGTGTCTTGGTGTATCCTTAAAAACTGTCTCCATTTAGGGAATCTTCTAGAAGTTCCCTCCTCATAAGCCAATTGAATGAATTTGTGTGTCTATGGGCTTTTTCCCACATTTTTATCAAGGGTTGCTTCGAACACTTCTTCAAAATTCCATTCCAATTAATATTTCTAAAAGTAACTAAATTTGGTACTTAAGCGCGAGGTACTTGGTGCTTAGGCGTGGATTCTCTAGCGCTTAGGCGCCAATTTTGGGCACCTAATTTTTGCACATTTCTTCATTTCTGCTCCAAATTTCACCCTTTTTCACCCCTTTTAGCATTTTCCATATTTGCTATTGTAACTGCCGTGTGTATTTTTTAATATTGAAAAATATGTGTAGAATTAACACACTAAATTCACCTGCATCAAGGACATGCCATTATATCTAATTTCCTTGAAGTTGGTGGAGGACCCGACCCGTAGACAGATCTTCATAAAGATGCCCCCTGACCTTGGGGTCAGCTATTTAAGTTTTTTTTAGATAGCAAGGACACTTGATTTTTTGGATTTTTTGTCCTACCTCATTGGTTATTTTTTTCATAATTGTTTCATCTGATATATGAATTGTATGATTTTCCTTTTTAGTATGAACAATCTATATGTTATTATGTATTTATGCCTTCTCATTGTATTATGTTATTAGATTTTAGATGTTTTTTTAATGTTTTCTAATTCGTATATATTATCTGAACAGAGCAATTGTTCAACATGGACTCACAAAGAGAGAGATAGAGAAGAAAAATTGCAACAACAGTATGTTTGTTGTATCAATTACTACAACTCATACATCGACCGAACTCCCTGCATGACATCAACTTATATTGGTGATAATGGGTTGGGGAGTTGCTTCAAGGACACCCCCACAAGATGCAGTAACATGTTCCGTATGACATAACTTTATTTATGGATCTGCTTGATAAACTACATAGCCGTCATGAACTCTTAGGCTTCTCACGAATGATAACAAGAGAGGCGTTAACAATAACCCTCTACATTTTATCACAGAATGAATCAATAAGAGGAGTAATGGAACGATTTCAGCATTCTTCGGAGATAATCAACATTTATTTCTCAGTAGGGTTGAAAGCTCTTGTTAGTTTGACAACACAGATTACTAAGCCAGAGGATCCAACATTCGAGAGGACTTCAACAAAGATTGTAAATGACCCACAATATATGTCATTTTTTAAGGTAAATATTTTATAACACATTATATTTAGAAAGTCAAAATGATTAGAGTGGTCATCATAACTTTATTTAATTTTTTTAAATGGTATTGAAGCGATTGACATAATCTACGTGGATGCATGTGTATTCAATAATGAAAATGTCATATACATTGAACATTGTGGATCACCCACACAGAATGTGATGGTCATATGTGGCTTCAACATGTGCTTTACTTTTGTGATGGTTGACTGGGAAGACATTGCACATGACAGTCGTATTTTTTCTTTTGCAACAAGAAATCAAAACAATATGTTTCCTTACCCACCTCCAGGTATGTTTAAATAATAATCATATTTCTTGTTTTAATTTTATTATTAATTTTATTATTTGGGACAGATAAATATTATTTGGTTCATGTTAGATATCCATTACAAAGGGGGTATTTGAAGCCATTTCACAATATGAACATCACATTCATGATTTTGAAAGATCTAGTAGTGTTGCTTGGGGTAGGAAGTAAATGTTTAACAAAAGACACTCCTCTTTAAGAGGAGTAATTGAAAGAACATTTGGAGTTTGGAAGAAAAATGGGTAATGCTGTATGATATGACGACGTATTAATTTCCGAAACGAGTGCAGATTGTAGTGGCTACAATGACTCTGCACAACTACATTCGACATCATCAGTCTCAAACTGATGTAGACTTCAGCATGACCGACGATGATCATTTACAAGTTTTGATAGAGGAATTTGAATATTACATAGGATAATCTAAACCACAACTAGAAGTGGAATCACAGAAAGTCTACACCCTATATGATGAAGGTGCATCAGAAATTGATGAATTGAGACAGCGGATTACAGACGCCATTATTGGATGTTGATTGAACGATCATTGTTTATTTTATTCAGCTCATTTTTTAATTTCATTCCTTGTATTATTAATATTATTTATGTTCCTTTATATCATACATGTCATGGTCGATATTTTTGATTTTGGATTATTCACGCTGTTTGTAGTTGTTTTTCTTTTTCTTTTTCCATTTCATTTTTTTTTTGTGGGTTTGTGCGGTCCATGATGAGATGTTAGACATTGTGGGTTCTTATGAATGGCTTGTTAGTCGCTAGATGATTGATATCACATGTGAAATCCTGATAAGAACAACCAAGTAACTCTTTTCTTTTTGATGCAGCAGTTTTTTAGGTACTTTTAGATGACCCTTTTTGGTGATATTCATATGTGACACACACAAACTTGCTATTACGTTGGTTGAAGACAACCAATAGCTCCTGTTTTATAAGGTTTGTTGTCTTATTGTAGTGACAAATTCGTTGGTTGGTGTACTGAGTTCTCTGAGACCTCGCTCCCACACAAAATTGTAATTGATTACTATTTTTATCAATTTATACTTATGTTATGACAAAAGAATTATCTATTGAAGCATTTAGNTTTGAGTTGTCATCTGATATGCTCCAAGTGTGCATTAGTCTCATTCACTTTTCCTTCAATTGAAGCCACTTCAGTCTTAATCTTTATGATCTTCTTCACAATCCTTCTATACTAACGGNAATTTCATTTTGAGTTGTCATCTGATATGCTCCAAGTGTGCATTAGTCTCATTCACTTTTCCTTCAATTGAAACCACTTCAGTCTTAATCTTTATGATCTTCTTCACAATCCTTCTATACTAACGACTATGAATTTGTTGTATAACTCTTGCGCACTTTGACTCACGAACATTTTTTAATGGCTTCCTCTTTCTTCTTTATTTAAATCTCCCAAGAAGACATTTTTCCAATTTCTCTCACTATTTTTCTCTTCACTTAAACTTTAGGATGAAAATTTGATGTGGGGTAAAAATTCTCTTCATTCTCATGATATTTATAGGCCTTGGATGAAGCGTAGACCCACTACCCACATTCACAAACCNTTCTAAAAATCACATAAAATTCTCAATAAATCCCAAACTCAAGTCTAAGTCACTAAACTTAACTTCTAAAAGCTTAAACTATATTTTCCAAATATTTTTAATAGATTTTTCTTAAGTTTTGACAATGAATAGTGGTTTTCACATAATTCCACAATGTACTCCAAATATATGGTGAAAATCAAAACATTCTATATAGAAGTGAACTTCTCATTTTGAGAAGATGAAATCTAACAAATTTGACTCAATTCCATAAAAAAATCTTCAACTTTAGAGGTACCCTAAGTCCAAAATTGTGAACGCCAGAAGAAGAAGACGACGGTCAGGGGTAAAAATAGCGATTTTTGGTTCAATTTTTCACCTTTGACCATTCGCGAACCGGTTTATGTTAACTGACACTTAAGCGCAACTGGTTCGGTGCTTAGGCGTCTACCTCTCGGGTAACATGAGCTTAAGCGTAAGGTTTTGGCACTTAGGCGCCAGTGCAAAATTTTTAATTTTTTTAATTTTTAAGTAAAATGCACATCTTGCCTAAGTCATCCACCACTAAATGGTTTTATAAATCTTAATAATTATTCTCTTCCTCTTCTATTTTCTTCTCTCTCAAAATTCACAAATTTTCACAATTTTGATTCAACATTAAATAACACATATTTTTAACACAAACAAACACTTTCATTAATTTTTTTTAAAAAATACAAACACAATTTTCTCTTTCACAAAGAAACACATATTTTCTTCAATCCAAAGATTCTTGGATGAGATATCTCCTAAATACATCAATTCAAATACAAAACAAACTTAGCATCAAAACACATAAAACAAAGAAACACTAACTACGAAAAAATAAACTAGACTCTCAAACTTAATTCCATTCTCCTTCTAGTGGATCGTATCTTGACCTTTCACTTGTTTCTTCTGGGGCATTCAAAATGTTTATTTGATAGAATGGACAGTGGTGAAGAACTCTCATTGAGTCTTCTTCAATCCACTTGTTTTTTAATTACATTGTCTTGTCTGTTTCTTCTATATGACTTGTATGGTTGAATTTCATTTTGAGTTGTCATCTGATATGCTCCAAGTGTGCATTAGTCTCATTCACTTTTCCTTCAATTGAAGCCACTTCAGTCTTAATCTTTATGATCTTCTTCACAATCCTTCTATACTAACGGCTATGAATTTGTTGTATAACTCTTGCGCACTTTGACTCACGAACATTTTTTAATGGCTTCCTCTTTCTTCTTTATTTAAATCTCCCAAGAAGACATTTTTCCAATTTCTCTCACTATTTTTCTCTTCACTTAAACTTTAGGATGAAAATTTGATGTGGGGTAAAAATTCTCTTCATTCTCATGATATTTATAGGCCTTGGATGAAGCGTAGACCCACTACCCACATTCACAAACCACTGAACCATGTTTAAAGCCACTAAACCATGTTTAATCCTTCTACAATAATAATTCTACACATTTCTTTAATTGTCGCACTTAAGCATCGAGTGTTAGCGCTCAAGTGTTTGTGCTTACTTTAGCACAGGTCTACTTAACGTCCAAATATGCATTCTAACTCCTCTAAATCATCAATTAAGGTCTAAAAATCCCCACTATATCATTATATATTAAAAAATACTATCACATTTTCCTTAATCAAACACTACAACAAATCATTAAAAATAAATACGCATTGATAACTATCGGTTGCCTCCCATAAAGAGCTCGATTTTTCGTCATCAACCCAACATAATCAGTGTCTATTCTGGTTGACCCAACAACATAAGATTATTTAATTTAAGTTGATCCCCTAGAAAAAAAGAGTTTCCTTCTATGACAATTCACTTTAAATACTTTCTTATTTTTAGGATCTTTGATATTCATAGCTCCAAATGGATAAACTTTTATCACAACAAATGGGTCAATCCACTTGAACTTAAGTTTTCTTGGAAATAATCTTAATCTTGCATTATATAGCAAAACGTGTTGCCCTAGCTCAAATTTTTTAATAAGAATCCTCCGATCATGCCACATCTTCATCTTTTCTTTATAAATCCTAGCACTCTCTTAAGATTCATTCATTATCTCTTCATAACTCATTTAATTGTAATAGTCCTTTCTCACTAGCATCTTTTAAATTATAATTGAATTCCTTACTAGCCAATAAGCTTTATGCTCAAGTTCAACTAGTAAACGACAAGCCTTCCTAAATATTAGCAGTTCTATATACAGTCCTTTAGGCTCACAAAGCATAATCAAGTTTGATTGACCAATCCAATTTTGTTGGATTCATAGATTTTCCAAAATCCTTTTAATTTTATGATTGGATAATTCAGACAAACCACTTGTCTGAGGATGATAAGCAGTAGCAATTTGATGGCTGATATGATATTTCTTTACTGATTTGTCTTTTATTACATTTCTAAAATGACTTTCTTCGTCTGTTATGATCACTCTCAACATCCCAAATCTATAAAATATGTTTGTTCTTAAGAACTTTGCAACATTTTGAGCATCACATTGAGGTAAAGTAATAGCTTTTATCCATTTGAATACATAGTCTACTACTAACAATATATATAATTTCCGAAAGATGGTATAAATGGTCCCATAAAATCTAATCCCAAACATCAAATATCTCAACTTCCAACATATGATTAATGGGCATCTAATTTCTTTTAGAAATATTGCATACACGTTGACATCGATCACAAGTTTCAATATAAGCATTAACATCTCTAAAGATTGTAGGCTAATAAAATCTATATTGTAAAATTTGGTATGTTATTTTATCAACACCAAAATATCGTTCAAAAACAGAATTGTGACATTTTTGGATAACTTCATAAGTTTCTTCTAAAGGCACACATTTTCAAATAATTAGATCATTTCCTTATTTGCATAAAAATGGGTCATCCCAAAAATAAGTCCTAGCTTCAGATAAAAATATCCTCTTCTGTTTGTATGTCAGACCATATGTTATAATATCATTAACAATAAAGTTCACAATGTCGGCATGCCATGCAACACACCACTCGTTAATACTGAACAATTTTTCATCTGAAAAAATTCATTAATTTCTTTTTCAAAACCAAGTGATTTTTCAAATTCAAACCTAGACAGATGATCAGCAATTTGATTATCATCTCCCTTCCTATCTACTATTTCAAAGTCAAATTCTTGTATAGGAAGAATCCATTATATCAGTCATGGTTTTACATCCTTCTTTTTCATTAAATATGTAATATAAGAATGATATGTATGCACAATATATTTTGTTCAAATTAAATATGATCTATATTTATCAAAAGCATATAATATTGCTAATAACTCTTTCTCGGTAATAGTATAATTAATTTGAGCTTCATTAAGAGTTCTACTAGCGTAGTAAATTACTTTTGAAAATCTTATCATGTTTTTGTCTTAAAACAGCTCCAATAGCATAGTCACTTGCATCACACATCAATTCCAAAGAAAATTTTCCAATTTGGTGAAATAATAATTAGTGTAGTGACTAAATTTTCTCTTAAAAGTACAAAATCTTTTAGAAACTCCTTATCAAAATTAAAAATTACATCTTTTTCGAGTAAACGACATAGAGGCTTAGCAATTTTCGAGAAGTCTTTAATATATCACCTGTAGAATCTAGAATGTCATAAAAAACTCCTAATTTCCCTCATATTTGTTGGGTGAGGAAAATTAGTGATCACTTGAATTTTTTAAGGATCTACTTCCATACCATTTTATGATATGTGAGGTCCTAAAATAATTCCTTCTTCTACCATAAATTGGCATTTTTCCCAATTAAGGACTAAAATTGTTTCTTCACAATGTTTAAGAACTCTTGATAAATGTTCTAAATATGATTTAGTTGAAGTTCCAAACACTAAAAAATCATCCATAAGAACTTCAATTCCTTTTTCAATTAAATTACAGAAAATAGCCATCATGCATATTTGAAATGTAGCAGGGGCATTACATGAATCAAAGGGCATTCTTCTAGAAGAAAATATATCATAAGGACTGGTAAACGTTGTTTTCTCTTGATCTTTAGGAGCTATTTGTATTTGATGACAACCAGTATATCCATCCAGGAAACAAAAAATATTTGTGCCTAGCTAGTTTATCCAACATTTGATCAAGAAATGGTAATGGAAAATGAACTTTCCTAGTGGTGAGATTTAATTTTCTATAATCAATGAATATTCATTACCCTGTGACTTGTCTTGTTGGTATTAACTTGTTATTTTCTTTATTAGTCACAGTCACTCCACCTTTCTCAGGAACATAATAAATTGGACTAACCCATACACTATCCAAAATATGGTAAATATTTTAAGCATCTAACCACTTAGAATTTTTTTCTTAACAATTTCTTTAATAACAAGATTCAATCTCCTATGAGGATCAGGCTTGAGGTTGCAATTTTCTTCCATAAGAATTATATGCATACAAATTAAAGGATTGATTCCTTTAATATCAACAATTGCCCATCCAAAGGCTTTCTTATAATCCTTCAAAGTTTTCATTAAACACTCTTCTTCTTCTAAAGTTAAATTTGAGGAAATTTAGTCGGTAATTGATCCCAATTATTATGTATATAAAGATGTAAAATGTGATGTATGTGAATATATTTATAATCTTTTAATATGAGATACTAGCAAGTATACCTATCGTTATCAAGTAATATAGAACTTTCTGATTAAGTCTCAAATATCGAACCCACAAGAAAGATTAGTTTTAGATAACTAAATACTTAGCAATATATACTTTTACTCAAACTTAAGATGTTATAATAGGAATAAAAGTTTGTTTCTTTTTGTAATTTTTGATAATTAAAAATAATGTAAGCAACTAATTAACTTAACTAAAATACTTGCAAGATGAATGCAATATAAGTAAAATATCTTTTTCCTTATCACGAATCTGTGTTAAACATAAAATTTAGTTGTGGAAGTATGTTAAATGTGTTGTGACAAATATGAGCAATAATATTCTTTACCCTTACTAGAGATGCTATAAAGAACAATGGTTAATATATAATTTGAATAGTCTTGAAGACTAGCTAAGCAGGGAAGATACTAGCTCTCACTCTAGAGTTCCCTCTTCTCCCTCTACCTTGGGGCTAACATCTCGTATCAAAACCTAAAATTATAAATCAAATTGGGAGCTTTAGCCTGTCACTCTAAAGTCCTCTAATTCTACACCCTTGAAAATATATTTCCCTGTTTATTTGCACTCAACCCCATGAAATACATTCTAATTCATGAAATTAATATGTGATTCCAACCCTTTGTTGACTGAGACAATACCATCTCGGATCTTACATGTTCTTACAACAGGTTTTAACATTTTAATTGGCCAAATCAAGAAGTAAATGAAGTGCAAGGACTTGAATCATCACAACTTCTTCCAACATTAAAGTCTAATACTTCACACAACTTTCTTTAAATATTTAATATCTTATCATTTTAAGAAAAAAAGATAACGAAAACTACTCTAAATCCATGAAGAAAACACAACCACACAAGAGTTTAAAAGTAGAAAACATGCACACAAACAAGAAACCTAAATTAAAAACCAAGTGTAGTAAAAAAGATAAACACTTATCTCAAATTCTTTCCATCAAATGTCTTGAAGTTCCTTTGAATTCCCTTCTTTTTCTCACAATACAAGCTAACACTCAAAATAAAATAAAATAAAGCAAAGGTGGTCATCGACGACGGCGACGATGGTAAATTTTGGTGGATGGTTGCTACCCCCCCTCCCCCCCTTTTTGAAAATCTAAGTCTTTTCGTACAAAAATTCAAGGGGTGTCTTGGTGTATCCTTAAAAAGGTGTCTCCATTTAGGGAATCTTCTAGAAGTTCCCTCCTCATAAGCCAATTGAATGAATTTTTGTGTCTATGGGCTTTTTCCCACGTTTTTATTAAGGGTTGCTTCAAACACCTCTTCAAAATTCCATTCCAATTAATATTTCTAAAAGTAACTAAATTTGGTACTTAAGCGCGTGCTTAGGCGCGGATTCTAAGCGCTTAGGCGCCAATTTTGGGCACCTAATTTTTGCACATTTCTTCATTTCTGCTCCAAATTTCACCCTTTTTCACCCCTTTTAGCATTTTCCATCCATTTACATATTTGCTATTGTAACTGTCGTGTGTATTTTTTAATATTGAAAAATATGTGTAGAATTAACACACTAAATTCACCTGCATCAAGGACATGCCATTATATCAAATTTCCTTGAAGTTGCTGGAGGATCGGACCCGTAGACAGATCTTCATGAAGATGCCCCCTGACCTTGGGGTCAGCTATTTAAGTTTTTTTTAGACNGTTCATAAAAATTAAAAATAAAATATTCAAATCAGTCCTCTTCCTCCTCATCATCTTCATCATCATCATCATTATCATCCCAAAAATTTGTAAGCTCATAGTGAGGGTAATGTGGATATTAAGGAAATACCACACTTTGGTCACCCCTAATAAGGTGTTCCAAAGATGTGTGATATTTTTCTTCATAATCACTATGTCTCTTCATGTAAGTATCAATATGTCCTACATAATTCTCTAAATTCAGTACCTTATCCAAAGTGTAGATGTTATCTAACATACTTTGCATTAATTGTGACTGCAAATCAGGACTAGTCAACTGGCTTTGTGATGTAGATGCTCGTGAAGTAGAAGCACCAGAAACTCTTCAAAATCTTCCTCTCCAGCCAAATATAGAATCCTCTGAATAAGATTTCACATTTACACTCGTAATAGGCTTCAGTGCCTGTTGAATCTCCTCCCAACTAATAAATCTCACACTAGCCTGCTCACATAAAGAAAAGATTAAGGATGCAAATCTCAATGCTGCAGTAGTGACAGATCTGGTATAACTAGTAACCGCCTGATGGATAAAGGATCCAATATCAATCGGCTTTGACTGTTGAATACAATAGTTCTGAATGGCTCTCTCTCTCTTGTAACTTCACTCAGATGATTTGTAGGGAGTAGATGAGTTGAAATAAAATAGTGTCATGCTTTTGTTGTGGCAGCAAGCCTTGACGTAGGAAACTTCACTCTTCTATCATTCGTTATTTTACACAATCCTCTTCCTACAGTCAATGAAGAAATAATATCATCTAACTCTCCCTTAGTAGGATTACAATTTGAATAAAAATAAAACAAACTCTTGGGCAGCTGGTAAAATGAATTGATTACCTCATGGGAAAAAAGCTACTAATTTCCCTCTCACCATAACCTGATCTTTCTCTACCTCAGGGAGATTAGCGTAAAACTCCAAAACTATAGAAATGACCACTATATCAGAAAAATAAAAGAAATGTTCCCTCTATCGGCAAACTATCAAATCTTTCACAGCTCCGCTTGGATTTTTAAAACATTGCTCAGGAATCAACTTTCTCGATGCATCACTTTTGAATATTGATCCTCAGCTTTAAACTAACAAATTTGCTTGAATTGAAAGTGGACTTCCCCTTTCTCCACTTCATTTTTTTTGCCATTTTCTAAAAATCACATAAAATTCTCAATAAATCCCAAACTCAAGTCTAAGTCACTAAACTTAACTTCTAAAAGATTAAACTATCTTTTCCAAATAATTTTAATAAATTTTTCTTAAGTTTTCACCATGAATAGTGGTTTTCACATAATTCCACAATGTACTCCAAATATATGGTGAAAATCAAAACATTCTATATAGAAGTGAAGTTCTCATTTTGAGAAGATGAAATCTAACAAATTTGACTCAATTCCATAAAAAAATCTTCAGCTTTAGAGGTGCCCTAAGTCCAAAATTGTGAACGCCAGAAGAAGAAGACGACGGTCAGGGGTAAAAATAGCAATTTTTGGTTCAATTTTTCACCTTTGACCATTCACGAACCGGTTTATGTTAACCGACACTTAAGCACAACTGGTTTGGTGCTTAGGCGCCTACCTCTCGGGTAACATGCGCTTAAGCGTAAGGTTTTGGGACTTAAGCGCCAGTGCACAATTTTTAAATTTTTTTTTTATTTTTAAGTAAAATGCACATCTTGCCTAAGTCATCCACCACTAAATGGTTTTATAAATCTTAATAATTATTCTCTTCCTCTTCTATTTTCTTCTCTCTCAAAATTCACAAATTTTCACAATTTTGATTCAACATTAAATAACACATATTTTTAACACAAACAAACACTTTCATTAATTTTTTAAAAAAATACAAACACAATTTTCTCTTTCACAAAGAAACACATATTTTCTTCAATCCAAAGATTCTCGGATGAGATATCTCCTAAACACATCAATTCAAATACAAAACAAACTTAGCATCAAAACACATAAAACAAAGAAACACTAACTACAAAAAAATAAACTAGACTCTCAAACTTAATTCCATTCTCCTTCCAGTGGATCATATCTTGACCTTTCACTTGTTTCTTCTGGGGCATTCGGAATATTTATTTGATAGAATGGACAGCGGTGAAGAACTCTCATTGAGTCTTCTTCAATCTACTTGTTTTTCAATTACATCGCCTTGTCTGTTTCTACTATATGACTTGTATCGTTGAATTGCATTTTGAGTTGTCATCTGATATGCTCCAAGTGTGCATTAGTCTCATTCACTTTTCCTTCAATTGAAGCCACTTCGGTCTTAATCTTTATGATCTTCTTCACATTCCTTCTATAATAACGGCTATGAATTTGTTGTATAACTCTTGCGCACTTTGACTCACGAACGTTTTTTAATGGCTTCCTCTTTCTTCTTTGTTTAAATCTCCCAAGAAGTCATTTTTCCAATTTCTCTCAATATTTTTCTCTCCACTTAAACTTTAGGATGAAAATTTGATGTGGGGTAAAAATTTTCTTCATTCTCATGATATTGATAGGCCTTGGACGAAGCCTAGACCCACTACCCACGTTCACAAACTNTGAGACCTCGCTCCCACACAAAATTGTAATTAATTACTATTTTTATCAATTTATACTTATGTTATGACAAAAAAATTATCTATTGAAGCATTTATGAATGACAAGCTCTAGGATTTCAGGGACCCCCCGATGATTACTTTGTTACTGCAGACTTCAAACTGCTTTGCNTGAGACCTCGCTCCCACACAAAATTGTAATTAATTACTATTTTTATCAATTTATACTTATGTTATGACAAAAGAATTATCTATTGAAGCATTTATGAATGACAAGCTCTAGGATTTTAGGGACCCCCCGATGATTACTTTGTTACTGCAGACTTCAAACTGCTTTGTTGATGTCACGTCAGTAACCTAGCTACAGGAGATAGTTCTACAAGTGCTCGCGTCAAGCAACAAAAAAATTGTGACTTCTTTCGTGGGCAGATAAGCTAAAAAATCAACCGCCGAGAGTGACCGGGGGTGGAGATTATCGCTGGAGAACGACAAAGCAATTAACATACACAGTCTTCACATTAAAATTACTATTAACATATTATTAAATGATATTTTAATAGTCTTTTTCTTTATTGTAATAATCATGATATTCACTGTTAATTGTGGTGTATATCTTATTTTCTATATTATTTTAAAGTGAATTTTTGCTTCTCAAATATCAAATATACTGCTATGATAGTTATGTTGTAAAGAACATTACTACATAGAGACAAAAAGATCATTCATCCAAAAACAACTACAAAAGAGTTGTTTTCCAACAACACAAACCAAATAACTAGCTTATCCAGATCAGCTGCTATATAATAATTTTTTTGCTCGACAAATACTTATCAGCAACTTATTAATAAAATGTAATTATCTCAAACAGACCCTATGCGTTAAAAAAAATTACATATTGATGAAATATGTGACAAATATGGATGTGGCAGGCTGGTCAAAGATGAATCATGCAAGCAAATGGAAATGTTTAATATTTTGAAAAGAAACAATGCCCTGCAAAGCCTCCACCATCTTGCTACTCTCCCCGCTTCGTTTCTCTGGCATCCTGTCTTCCATTTTTCCATTCCTCGGTTTCTGGACTAGATAGGGTCTCCGGCCTCGAGGACTAGCTGCCGTAACCCTAAATTCTGTCACCGGATTTAATCCGACTCTTTCGTTTTCACTTCTATTCATTTTTCTCAATTGTTCGACCATTGATCCGGTATTAGGCGGTTCCAGGAACAAATCAGACTTCCATTCCACCATTATACTTTGGCTGGGCACCTTNTCCGGCCTCGAGGACTAGCTGCCGTAACCCTAAATTCTGTCACCGGATTTAATCCGACTCTTTCGTTTTCACCTCTATTCATTTTTCTCAATTGTTCGACGATTGATCCGGTATTAGGCGGTTCTAGGAACAAATCAAACTTCCATTCCACCATTATACTTTGGCTGGACACCTGTGGGATGGACGGGGGTGGCGCGGCGTATAATCCCCGTACACCGGAGGAGGTATTCCGGGATTTCAGAGGACGTCGGGCCGGCGTTGTCAAGGCTTTGACAACAGGTCTTTCTGTCCCCACGCACTACTTTTTATTCGTCTCTTGCCTTTACTAGGCTGTTCTTACTAGCTCTAGGATGCCTTAAGTATTGCTTTCACCTACCCCTTAATGCGCATGCTAGTTTGAAACATGTTTACTTACTTCGTTGGTGTTTGTTGCAGATGTGGAGAAGTTCTACCAGCTCTGCGATCCGGGTAAGTTATATTATGTGGTCTTTGCAATTCTGCTCTATGGTCTCGCATTTAGGCTCGTTGTTTCTGGCTGAGCGTAGTTTTTTTTTTTTTTTGTGTGTGTGTGTGGAGGAAACGATTTTACTGTTTTTTGGTCATTTGATCCTTTGGGCTTAGGTTGTTGACTTCTCTTTCTCTAGGGTTTGGTTGTAAGTAGGATATTTGTAATCTGGCTAATCTATCAAACATAAACTCTTCAATGGTTATAATCTTTAATACTATTTGGTTGCTACAATGTGTTGTCCTTGCTCATTTATTTTATTTGTTTGGCATTCATTAAAGAATTGGGACATTATTGGTTTGGATTGTTGGCTGTATTCTATTAACAATATGAACATAATATTGTTGTATGATTTCACTATAGTCTGTTAAGAAGTTTTTTATTTGGCAGTGAAGAAATTTATTAAGGCAGTAAATAAAAATTGTGACACTTATTATGATTTAATAGTCAATTTATTGTCATTAATCAACATGGTAATTATGGGTTGTTTGCAGTTAGGCAGCTGTTTATGATAAGTAGATTTATACCAAGTGATTAGAATCAGAATGCTGTTATTTATTAGTAAATGCTTTCTAATACTTAAGTTATTTCCTGATTAGAAGTATAATTGATTAAAAATTGTTAAAAAGGAATTAATTATATGTTTATCAAGATGCTTATTGCATGTTTGTTAATGTGTCAGTTAGTTGATTGATTGCCATATTAATCAACCAATTTATTAGTTGATTAAGCATATAATCAGTAATTATTCATAATCAATAACTCAATGTTATGGTTACCATTTTTAATTGAATTTATACTTGTTCTATTAATTGATAGATTAAGTCAAATTATTTTATAAATTGTTAAGTTAAATTGTTTGTGTGTACCCTCATTAACTATATAATCATTACAACAACAACAACGACGACAACAATAACAACATACCTTTATCCAACTAAGTGAGGTCGGCTACATGAAACCTTTTTGTCCATTGCGTCCTATTGAGTTTCATATTTTTATTTAATTATAATAAATTAAGATTAATTTTTATACAATATGCCCTAGCCTTTCTAGGTCCACCTCTGTCTTTCTTAATAAAAGTTGAATCTAAAACATCTACTCACCTAATTAGATTGTCAGATCGTTGATGTTTAGTGTGACCAAACCATCTAAGACGACTTTCTAATTTTGTCCGCCACTAGAGCTACACCAACCCAATCACAGATATATTCATTTCTCATTTTGTACTAAGTGTAAAACCACTCATTCATCTAAGCATTCTCATCTCGGCAACACTTAACTTAGTTTTATGCTTCTCTTTTAAAGGCTAACATTCAACACCATATAACATTGCAGGTCTCACAACCATCTTATAAAATTTCCCTTTCAGTTTAAGCGGTACTTTTCTATCACACAATAGGCCTGAAGCATTCCTAACTTCAATCAACCAACTTGAGTTCTACTAATAACATCCTCATCTATATCACCATCACTTCGAACAATAGATCCGAGATATCTGAAGCACAACTTTTAATAATTTGATCACCCATAGTTACAACTGTCACTAGAGCTACTACTACTAAAATTACATTCCATATATTCAATTTTAGTTCTACTCAAATGAAGCCTTTGAACTCCAATGTAGACTTCCATAATTCAAGTTTTTTCTGATCTTTTTCACTAGTCTTATCCACAAGAAGGATATCATCAACAAAAAGCATATACCAAGGCACATGCTCCTGTAAATGTCCTGTAAGAGCATCCATAATTAAACCAAAAAGATATTATCTTAAAGCCAATCCCTGATGTAATCCAACTGAAATAGGAAAATATTTGGTCAATTATTCTCCTAAAACACAAGTAACAACTCTAGTATACATTTTTTTAATGACTTGAATATAAGCCATATCCACACCTTTCTTCTCTAGAACTTTCCGAAGGATATCTCTTGGAATCTTATCGTGAGCTTTTTCTGAATCAATAAAAATCGTGGACAACTATGGCTCTTATAACCTTGAACGGTAATTTGTGCTTCTTCAAATGAGTGATCTTGTCATTGAACATCAACTTGGTGAAGATGAACAACCCTAAATACACCGTCATCATACACTTGAATAAGCACATGTTAATTTTATAATTGATTATGTTTTTCTCGTAGCGAGCTATATTAAAAGGGTAACTTCCTAGGTCCATTAATATGCTATTTACCCATGTTTTAAGGCCCCTTCTTCACCTCCTTTTGCTTTTTCTGAGGATCATCTCACTCTCTTTTGAGCTCATCTGCAACCCATGTGGCCACATCTTTTTCACTAATAAGAATGACCGTTGATTGTCTCATGCTTGGTTATATAGGTTAGGTCAGATGTTGTGCAATCGGTTGCTCAGCCTTGATGCACACATTTGTAGGTGCCTTAGCACGTCACTCAAGCTCCTAACACTTGGGCAACTTATCCTCTCCTTCCTCTTCATTAGGAGGAACCATATTAGATGACTAACTTGAAGTGCCCACACCACACGCTTTCTTTAGTGTGCTCTTTTTCTTAGACTCCCTCCTTTAGGAATTGCAAGTCCTCAACGTCATCAAAAGTCAAATAGGCACTAGGGTCGGTTGCAATTAAAAGTAAAACGAATATGACTAGGGAAAATAGCTCAGCAAAAACATAAATTTAATACGAATAAACTCTATTAGTTAAGATGAATTGCAGGAGAAATAACATTTCTTATTGCTTAATGTTGGATAATTTTTTATATCAAGGGTCAGTGGCTTTAGACACGCCAAAGTGCCCTCCTTGATCTCATAGGGTTGGTAGAGGTGGACCCTTAACTCCTTCATGCCTGGTGTGAATCGGTACAATGTCTAAAAACTTGATATGTAAAATTATTCCTTCGCCAAACCTTTCATTTGAATGTATGTCGTTGGTAATGGAATGTTATCGTCAGTGAATGCCTTTACAATTGGTGGTGGAAGATCATCTTCTTCTAGTTCAGACAGATTTTGAAAAGTCGAAGGATTAGCCATTGAGTTTGACAATATTTGGGCGAGCTTAATTTTGTAGCACTTCATTAGGTCGATCAATTCCAAGCTTAATGAAAATCTCAAGTCGTGTTTGAATTAGTCCTCAAACATGCAGCATCGTCCTCAAAGAACAATTTTGAGAACTTGCCCTTCTTTGTAGCCTTAATCAAATCAACATTAGAGAAGATGTAGAGGATTTGGACCCTCCAAGGCGTCACTTGAGATGGTGTCTTGAGTTTGAACTCTTCAAACTAGTGACTGCTTCGCTTGCGCACACCATCTCGACAAAAGGGGGAGGGTATGCAGGAAAGGAAAATAAAATACTAGAAAGTGAAGGTTTGAGCTTTCTAGAGAGTTGAGCCAGAAAAATAATAGCAGATGTGTGCTCAATGTTTATTTTTACCTTTATCGTGACATCCAATCAAGGGTTATTTTTTGGGGTTTTACGTTTAAATTTGCGCCATTTGATGCTCGGGGAACATCATCATTACAACACACTATTTAAATAACAATAACACCTTAGTTTACGAAGCTGACACAAACCGATATATTCGATAAAAGTTAACAATTCTTTGCATACCCACATTGGACTTATCCTAAACGGGCAACTTGATTACAAATATAAGCTCGTAATATTGAGGCTACTCTGAACCAACCCGCTATCAATGAACAATTCATGGTAATCACATTAAGACGAATACAAAATTTTTAATAATATTTTATTGAAAATAAAATTATCATTCAAAAGCAAAAGCCAAATACCCAAAGAAGGCAAATAATGTAAAAAAAACTTTTCATTACGAACATTAAATCCTAACTTGCAACAAAACTTATATTTTATTACAAATATATGGAACTTAGTTCGTCCAAGTTGCCATAAAGAATGACTCAAAGCATAGAAAAAATGGGTCCAATTGACACCTTTACAAGTAGACGCTTCATCCTCACTAGCCGATGCAACTTGAAATGACCCCTGAAGGAACTAGTTTGACTTGGCGACTCCAAGAAGTGTCAATATTTAAAATGTCTCAACCTTTAAATTCTATGGTTCCTAACCTAATCAAATGCCTACCTCACCCAAAAAAATCTAGCGCCTCTCTGAGTCCATGTAACCTCTATTCTTAATGGTTGCTCCAACAACTCACCCTTCAACGAATGTTATCTTCTTTGGTTAGGCAAATTAAGTCAAAACCAATTGTGCTGTTTGCGCTACCATTTCTTCTAACTTTCTCTTCAAGCTTTCTATACTAGTAACTCTTCAGAAGGTGCCTTCGAGGACACATGTAGACTATCCTCAGGTGCCATCATTGCCGGATTTTGATAGGGACAACTAATTGTTATTGTAAAACCCAAAACTTGAAAATCAAGTAAAAGTTCGAGAAGTTTTAAAAGTACCACAAATTTCACACTCAGAATTGAACTGAGTTTTTTTTTTATAAAATTCTGTGCATGAAATCGATCAATTCGATATGAAGGATTGTATATTATTTATGTATGGATTGTGAGATATAAAATTCTAAATCTATAAGTATAATTACCTTAATTAAATCTTTAAATATATTCCTTAATTAATCTCTCATATCCTGCATTGTTCCCAATTGATTCCTCCCGCACTTGCATGCACATGCATCGGTTGGATTCAATTAAACGACTAACAACTTTCAGGATTATCTTAAGTGCCACAATTTCTTTTCCCTGTCCCAAATTCACTCCTCTGGAAGGAATTTAGCTCGATTATTGTAGCAAGGGGCGGGTGACCACCTAGGAGCCAAAGGATTTCCAGAGAGATTTTGGTGAGTACGAATCCCTCTTTCATGTTATTTGAGACGTTCCTTTTCCTTATCACTTTTGTTTTAATGTTTGCCACGATTTTGTGCATTTCTTCGTTTTTGGTTGCTGTAGTAGGCGTCAATCTTGTATCAGATGCGTCAAACTTGGTTTGCGAGCTTCCACAAGGGTTTTAACTTGAAATCAACGAAGGTGAAGGGTGGATTGAGATGTTAGGAAGGTGAGGGGAGCAGTTTAAGTGGTTCGAAAAAAGATTGGGTTTTGCCGAGAAGCATGTTTGAGGTGTGTTGGCATTTAAGCATGTTTAGGTTAGTGCATGTTATGAACCAATTTTTCATTAATCCTAAGTTGCCTAAGGATCTGTTTGGGGCAACTGCAGCTTAACTGTCCTAGAAAGATGCTGTAGGGAAGCTGACTGGTTGTTTTTTCTGCGATTTGAAAACAACTGTGCAACAGTTGTTTTTGGACAAATAACCATTCTGCCCCTGTATAATAATGCTATTTGTAATAGAACTGTTCTAGTCATATATGTGATCCTTCAGAAGCAAAAAATTACTTCAAAATGGTGCAAAAATTCAGATAAACACCTCACGCAACAGTGAGTATCAAGTATGCTACAAAAAAGTAAAAACTATCAAAATTATAATTAGTAATATGACAATATTGATTTTATAATGCAGACGACACAAGCCACGAGCTACGCCGTCCTCCATAGATGTTATCCAGTCTTGATCACTGTCGGCAACGAAATCTACCGGAGTGTTTGCCCCCCGAAAGAACTCACACTTCTGACCATCTGCCCAGCACGACACCCGAAAAATATTTTTCCTTTTTTTTGTTAGATCATCTTGCTGACTACCCAAATGATGTGTATTCACAATAATGACCAAACCACAACCACTAATAACTCACTCAAACATATCTAACATCAGATTGCTGATTACATCCCCAAGCTACATCTTCAATTTTTTTTTTTCATATAATTTACCGAACAAAAAATCGAGCCACCAAGAACTCTCTCAAACATCAAGCATTCACATCCATACTACCGAACAATATTTACATATCTAACATCAAAAATCCAAAGAACAAGTATTCACATGAATACTTGCATTCAAAGAATGATTCTTGAAATTTCTGCTGCTAAAAATGTCCTTGCCGCTGGGGGACAGAGGAGGAAGAGGAACTAGGTAGCGTGAGAGACACGGGAAATGAGGAGGATGAGGAACCATGTAGCGTGAGAAACGCATGAGAAGAGGAGGAAGAGGAGAAAGAGATTACAACTTCGCAGAGGAGTTCGACGCTACGGTTAGGGTTAGGGCATACGAATCACGAAGGAAAGGAGGGCACCACCGTAAAAAACAGAATGAGAAACNATGTAGCGTGAGAAACGCATGAGAAGAGGAGGAAGAGGAGAAAGAGATTACAACTTCGCAGAGGAGTTCGACACTAGGGTTAGGGTTTGGGCGGACGAATCATGAAAGAAAGGAGGGCACCACCGTAAAAAACAGAATGAGAAATGCGGGCCGTGGGGTCGAACTCGTAGCCCGTGTTTTATGATAAATGCGACGCGCCACTGGTTAATCTCCGCCCCAAACACTGAAAACTCACGGCAGCGGGCCCNATGAGAAATGCGGGCCGTGGGGTCGAACTCGTAGCCCGTGTTTTATGATAAATGCGACGCGCCACTGGTTAACCTCCGCCCCAAACAGTGAAAACTCACGGCAGCGGGCCTCGCTGTTGGCCTACAGCCGCCCTAAATAGGGCCTAAGTATACCAGGTTATTTACATGAGACGACGAGCTGGAGACTAGCGGGAGGAAATTCGTCGTAGGACTGCTCTGTTAAGTTGATGAAATAATCTGATGCTAATACAAAAAAAGTAATCTTCTATAGGGCTTTCATATGATTTCTTGTTTGACATGTATACAATTAAAATTTTCTACATATTGTTGTATGAATGCGAGCTGATTTCTTCTTGCAATATATGTGATGTTTTCATGTGATTATGCTTATGATATTAATTGTTTGCAGTTATTTATCTGCTATGATTCATACATGTGATATTTGAAATGCATATGAATGCTTGCTTCATGTATTATGCTTTATGAAATATTATCAGGAATGTTATGAGTTGGCTATTATATGTGTGTTTGCAAGTACATTATGCAGGGAATTATTGCCGATCTCATGGTGTTCAAGAGGCGACAAAACTCTAGAAATCGTTGTGTTCCGACGGTGACAGAACGTAAGAAAACTGTTAGTATCATGAGCTATTGCTAACTGCTATGTTGAGGTGTCCAACCTTTATCGATAATTAATGACCTTTAGGGCAGGGTGACAAGTCCTGATATGACAGGACATGGAAATATTGAAGGTCTATGCATAAGTGACATTGCTATGCTATGATGACATTTCAATGTTGACACTGCTATGATGACATTACTATGAACTTGTTTATGATTCGATACTTATGATTATACATGTTTTATATAGTAATCATGATTTTCTACACTATTTTTTTTCATGTTCTATCTAACATATTGTGACTTGTATGTAGACAAATACAGTTTCATACGAGCATGCACATTGTTTCTTTTCTGTCTATAAAATCTTATTTTAGTTTTGATTATTTTGCTGAACTCATTGTTGTCACTCTACATTGTTGCCTTTCAGGAAAGGATATAGAGCACCGAAGCGAATAACCATATGTTATTTGTATATCTTTGCACTATGTAATTTTGGAAGCTTTTACAATTTTTTGCTATGTACTTTTATTATGTTGGATTTAACAACTCTGTATAGATACATGTTTTGATGATATGATTTGCACGATTCCAAGTATGAATATGTATCAAGTATGTTTGCGGCGATTTAATCAGAGGGTTATCACCCACTGATTCCTAATTCTGCAAATTAGAACGAGTGTTGGTGAGAATTTAGCTTAGCTGAATTGTTTGTTTCTGCCGTCCTCGGCTGAATTTAAAAGGGGGTGAGTGAGGGTGTGACAATTATCTCCTCATATCTCTTGGGCGGCCTTGGAGAAGCCCTTATATTCATTACTTGCAGTGAAAATTATTTTCTCATATATCAATAAGGATAACTCACATCCCCGTTAGCTTAGCGAAGTACTTGTCAAAATAGTAGCTATTGTAGAGAGATCCTTAATGTGGTCTTGATCATCACCTAAACACTGGCTCATGGAAAAGTATTCAATACACAACTTAATAATGGTCAAATAAGAAAAATAATGGCAATCCACATAATGATCAGCACTTCGACTTCATGAGTGACCTCCTGGACGATCTCAAGGCAACTAGTTGTGACAAGCTCGCTCACTAGAGTTGCCTTCTAATGAAAAAGTACAGCCTTCACCTCATAGTGCATGAAAGGGTAAAAATTTAATAAACTCATCTTCGGGAATCTGTGATTTTGTTCTATGTGTAGACTTGCTTGAGAATTCCCTAATTGGAGAGGCGACTATCTTTTCTTTCTTTGTTCCTATAGTTCAAGCTTTTTCCTCTTAGTCTAAGCTGATTTCCTTTTAAATGGCATCGAAGTTCGCATATTCCATGTCACTAAATTTGTAGAAGCTTAAGAAATGAAGGAGTGGCGAGTGTGAAATCCTCTTCACATGAAGGGCAAGGTAATTTATAGGAAGTTCAATCCATGCTAACATGGACAAAATGACAATAGGCCAATGTTACAACAAAGCCAACAAAATAAAATTAAAATCCTCACTAAGTGATGCGACGTAAAATTACCCCATGGCAAGGAATTAATTTTATTTAAGCAAATCGAAGAAGTGTCAATTCATAATGTCTCAGTCTTTAATTATATATTTCCACACCTAATCAAACGACTACCTCACCCAAAATATTTGGGCACCTATCTGTGTCGATTAGTCTCCCCCATGCAACCTATATTCTTGATGGTTTTTCCAAAAATTTGCCATTCAAGGACTATAGCTGCTTCTTTTAGGTGAATTGAATCATAACCAATTCTGCTATTTGTGCTAACATTTCTTCAAACTTTTTCTTCAAGCTTGCCATACCGGCTGACTCTTTAGGAGGTGCCTTCCATACCACAAGAGGCGGCTATCCTTAGGTGCCATGACTGGGGGATCTAGACAAAACAACTAGGTAGTTCTCCTCAAATCTCTTTGGAGGCCTTCGAGAGTCCTTATCTTCGTTACTTTTAGTGAAAATCATTTCCTCTTATATCAAAGGGGATAGCTCGCATTCCCATCGGTTCAGTGAAGTGCTTATCAAAATAGTAGCTATTGTAGAGAGAACTTTAATATGGTATTGATCGTCACCAAAATGCTTGCTCGGGAAAATAAGAAAAATAATGAATTATGACTTACTAATCCTCATTAACAACCTTGTAATGATCCACACTTTGACCTCAAGAGTGACCTCTTAGATGATCTCAAGGGCAACCTTAGCCTTGACAAGCTTGCTCACCAGAGCTGACTTCCAATGGAAAAGTATAGTCCTCACGTCATAGAACATGAATGTAAAAATTTAATAAATTTAACTCCATGGAGTCATCCGTGACTTTGTTCTTAGTGTAGACTTGCTTGAGGCTGTCCTGATTGGAAAGACAACTATCTTTGCTTTCTTTGTTTCTATAGAATGAATCACAATCTGTTTATTCCTCTGTTTGAGCCAATTTCCTTCAATTCAACATCCGTAGGATACTTTTCTCATCAATTGCATCGAAGTACCCACATTCCATGTGACTGAAATTCTAGAAGCTTAAGAAATGGAGGAGTGGGATAGCGTGAAACCCTTCCTCCACATGAAAGGCATGGTAATTTATAGGAGCTCAATTCATGTTAACATTGACAAAATGAAAATAGGCCGATATTGCGACAAAGCCAACAATAAAAATTTAACCCAACCCCCTCCCTCCTTGGAGCCTAGATAAACAAACACCGTGAGTCTCTTTTTAAGCAATTGAAATTTTTTTCCTCCTTTTATGCTTCTTTTGCAATCTTTTTTAAAATATAAGAAAATCGAGAAACTAAATATATATCACGCAGATTTGTCTAAAAGGACAATGAAGAGACGACCAACTATCAAAATTCAGGATAAGCCTACCTACTTGGTCTCAACGCAAACTTGCCAGCTTGAATCAAAAGAATAATTTGCTAACTTAATTCATAGACAAACTCACTATGGCGGATCTAAGAGAATTTGCTCAATGGGGTTTGAGATTTTCGACATTGACCTGCCAGTATCAAGGCAGAAAGGAATGTTGATCATTAGGAAACTTCTAGTGCCGTCTCAAGAATGACTTCACATCTGCTCACATAAACACGATTGATCAGTTGGGCCGCTTATAAATATAGGCCACTTGGTTCATATAGCTGGAAGACCGCTTGATTTCTCCTCTAGCCAACTATAACGTGAGTCCGACTCTGTATTAAGGCTATAAGCCTTATGTTTATCCTTTTACTTTTTTCACATGCATTGTTCATTATGAAGCTTTTTCCTTAGAGCTTGGAGATCCGGGATCCCTTCTTATAATTATGGGATTTTGAGGAGAGCCCATGGTTGGACTGCCCATGGTTGGACTGTGGTGGTCCTCAATCTATCATTGCATTCTTCTGAGCCGTTTCAGTGGATTGGTTTTCTTTGACTATATCTTTTTCTAGCCCTTCACTTTTCCTTGGAATTATTAAATTTTGAACGTGATTCATGGACAAATCACGATCCAACACTAATCCCTTCCAACCTAGCAACCCGAAGACCATCTTGATGTTTGCCATCAATATTTACTTCAGGTTGCTGTGAGAGATTCTTTTGGATTTTTTCCTTGCAATTTGTCTTGTGTCATTATCATACACTCAAATTTTATATTTTTATATAATAGTAGGTGCTGACATATTTATATTTCTTCTATTTTTTAGTAAGTTTTTTTTTTATTTAATGGTTCTTTATTCGAATTGAAGCACCATTGTGAGCTTAAAACTCCGAGCATTCATTCGTTTCCAAATTTTAATCTTGCAGGCAATTTTCATTTATTTGTTTATTTTTTTCTGGTGAATGGAGGTTTTACCTTTAGGTTGCTGCCAGAGATACTTTTAATGTTGTTTTTTGCAACTTGTTTTTTGTGTCATTATGAGACACTCATGATTATACTTGTATTTAGTATTAAGGGCTGACACACACATGCATCCACACATATTTGTACTATTTTGTTGTCCAGCCTTGTAAAACCCTTTTAATACTAAGAGTCATGCCTTTGATGGTATAATGTGCTTTTTTTTCTCAGAGAAGGAGAATTTATGTCTTTATGGACTTCCTAATGAGACTTGGGACGTCACCTTACCTGCTGAGGAAGTTCCTCCTGAGCTTCCTGAACCTGCTTTAGGAATAAATTTTGCTAGGGATGGCATGGATGAAAGGGATTGGCTGTCACTTGTAGCCGTCCATAGTGATGCCTGGTTACTTGCAGTTGCCTTCTATTTTGGCGCTCGTTTTGGTTTTGACAAAGAGGCTAGGTAACTGTAATATGGTTAATCATTTAGTTAGAATTGATATTACTACAATGATTATTAATTTTTTTGACAATAATTTTGTTGATAATTGAATTAGTTACTTTTTGCATTTTTTTACGTCTCATCAAGACTAGCAAAAGTTGACCTATCCTGATAATGTTCTAACTCTAGTATGATTTGCTACTCCATCTATTTTTCTTTTCATTGTTTATCATCTAAGCGTTTTATGTAAATTAGATGAATATGATCTTATTTCACCTTCTAGTCATGTAGATTTGGGTGTTTGCAACATTGCCCATGCCTTTATATATGTGACGATCTTCATATTTGTTATAGTTCGGATAAATATAAGATAACATCACAAGATCTTTCTATCGATTTTATGCAATGACCAAAAGTTAAATGTGGACTATTGTAAATATCAGTTGTATTCTAGTAAGTTATTGGCCATATATAGCTAGAAATTATTAATTGAAACTATTATTTAGTTTGTTTAATTTTGAAAATGTTTTGAGAAAACATCAAATTGTTTTGATTGGATCATCTTAAATAGGGAAACAACGTTCTCAATTTATTTGGGATAGTTTTATAGAAACACGACCTTCACAGCTCTTATTTGTTGTAAAGAATTTGCCGCTAAAGCAAAGCACTATAAACGAGATTGTGGGTAGTGATGGATATGTGTTTGCAGAGGTCCCATTTAGTTATAGGATCGATTTATCCCGCAACTCAATTGCGGCAATTCCATGAGTGCGGAAATAGCGACAATAGGATGCATCTTTCTTATTTTGTTTGTCACTTTCAACAATTTCTCTCATTTTGTTTCTTTCCTTCTAGTATTTTTCTATTGTCTTTGTTTTTAATTAGATATTTTTTATGAGGGGATTTTTATATATGCTGTATTAGAGCTTTTGATTTTTTTTTCTGATTTGATGAATTGAGAAGTGTTTTCTATGAAGTTTGCTCTCCAGAGTGTTGTGTCTGTATCTTATTTAGAGACAGGTGGTGGAACTTCCTTGTCGCTCATATATCTCCATGTCGCTGTCCGAACTGCTGTTTTTTGCTTGGCAGTCATCTAACTCTCTATTNTGTTTTCTATGAAGTTTGCTCTCCAGAGTGTTGTGTCTGTATCTTATTTAGAGACAGGTGGTGGAACTTCCTCGTCGCTCATATATCCCCGTGTCGCTGTCCGAACTGCTGTTTTCTGCTTGACAGTCATCTAACTCTCTATTATCTACTGATTCCAACAGTAAATCGTGTCTTCCCGCCTCTGGCTCGCGGGACAGCAGGTAACAATAGGTAACAACTAGTTGGATGACTGCCCAGCTACTGTCCAATCATATCCTCGTGCTCCACTCCAAACACTATCAAACTCGCTTACTATCTTCCTTTTTCCATTCCGTAACCACCCCCTTACGAATTCATCTCCAAAGTATTTTCTAGGAGCNTACTGATTCCAGCAGTAAATCGTGTCTTCCCGCCTCTGGCTCGTGGGACAACAGGTAACAATAGGTAACAACTAGTTGGATGACTGCCCAACTACTGTCCAATCTTATCTTCGTGATCCACTCCAAACACTATCAAACTCGCTTACTATCTTCCTTTTTCCATTCTGCAACCACCCCCTTACGAATCCATCTCCAAAGTATCTTCTAGGAGTCCTACAATGGCATTATTTGGTATCAGAGCCCGGTGAACTCTAAATTTGTTTGGATTTTTGTTATTTCTTTCCTAATCCAAAATTCCAAGAAAAAATTTCTGTCATACCCAAATCATTCCTACCACAATTCTTAGCCCCAATTCTAAAATTTTCAAAATCCAACTTTCCTACCTCCCCCAAAATTTCATCTTGACACCTTCCAAAACCCTAAACCTTGGNTCCTAATCCAAAATTCCAAGAAAAAATTTCTGTCATACCCAAATCATTCCTACCACAATTCTTAGCCCCAATCCTAAAATTTTCAAAATCCAATGTTCCTACCTCCACCAAAATTTCATCTTGACACCTTCCAAAACCCTAAACCTTGATCAACCTTGAATCGTAATCCTGCAACCCTAAAAAATTTTGTCAGGAGGAAATAACACAATGTCAATTTGGTGAAATCCACAATGAGGTGTCCATGAGCTTACAGTAGAAGCTATGTTTTGAGAAATCCTCCAACCACAACTGAGGCTTGCTGCCTTTGAGAGGAAATAATCTAGTGAGGTCACCCATAACCACAATAATGACTCGTTAGATTGACAAGAGGAAGGGAGTCCTTTCCACCAAACAGTTTCAGTGATGAGGAACCAGTATCTTGAGGAATCAATATGAAATATTAGAGAAGGTAAGAGAATTAACGGATTTTGACTGTCGCATGGATCCATTTGAGTTAATCTAGTTGCTTCAAATAGTGAAGTGAATTTTTGAGTACAATGCTGTTCTTTAGGACAAAAAAGTTAAATTGACAATCATCAAGTTCAGAAAAAATGATTGATTATGGTGGGAGAACCCGAAGCATATTCAGAAGTAATACCAATGAAAAGGGAGGTTCAACGCAAATACCTTCTCTCACATTAACGTCAAAATATATTCATAAAACTCCACAACCTGTGCTGAAGAGACATTTTTGTGGAGTACACAACTGATTTTGATCAACTTATACTGAAATGTGAGTTAATGGAACTAGGGGAACACAATGTTTAGATATCTCGGAGGACTGGTGTCATCTATCAATAATGTAGTTCAGTTGCAGCCATATTGGTCCCTACTTGATTTACAAACCCTAACTTTAAAGGTGGAGAAACAACGTCACCAGGCGACCTCCACACCTACCATTCAATGTTCAACCTTAGGAATCCAAATCGACACCACCTGAGGAGAAGTTAACCCAGAGTGGAGAAAAAATGGAGCCCGCCAGCAATCACAAATTCAACCCAGCTAGACCACATTGCATCAGATTGCCCAAACTGGAGAATGCCTTGGAGAAGGCAAAGAATGAAGGCCCAGAGGAGATTGGAAAGTACTAGCTTGCAGTTGCCGAGGGAGAAATACCCCCCGTGATTCAAGTTGAGCCCATGATAAAGACTAAGAGAAGCACTGGCAGGACTGTCATTGGTTGTCAAAGAGGGGTCATAAGTTTGAGGAACCGATACCAAAATGTCATAGATGAGAAGGCTTTGAGCTATTTCTGGAAGGCTATATGGAGTTAAATTTCAGTTCAGTTTAACAATATCGTCCTAGATTGATAGCTAGATAATAATGGTGAGACTAAATCTTAACAGATGTCTTATGGAAAATAATATTCAACTGTGGGATTCAGGCCTTTCCAGAGAAGAAAAAAAAGCTTCTCGTAGCTAGGGAGAACGAAGTAGAGCGTCCTGCTCAGCTGCTGGATTGCAGAATCTTGCAACGTGATCGTGGGAATCCCGTGATACCGCGGTTTTGAAAATTTCGTGAGTGTGGGAATAGCGACATAAGATGTATTTTTTGTTTTAATTATATTATTTTCAGCAATTTCCCTCCTTTTGCTTTTCTATTTTTCTAGTTTCTAATTAGATATTTCTATCAGAAAACTTTTATATATGCTGTATTAGGGTGTTGTATTTGGAGCCTTCTGATTTTAAGAATTGATATGTGATTTTTTCTAAATTTGGCTGTTCGGAGTGCTTTATTCTTTCTTTTTGTAAATGACCTGTTGTATCTTAGGAAAGTTTTGGCCGCCCTTATACTGCCGTATTGCTGTCTAAGCTGCTGTTTTCAGCCGGGCAGCCATTCAACTTACTGCTGGTTGCTGTTTCCAGTAGGAAATCACTGTATTCCCGCATCCGGCTCGCAGGACAGCCGCTGATTGTCGCCATACTGCTGCCCAAGAGTCACCTATCCCTGTAATCCACTCCAAACACCATCGAACTAGCCTATTATTATCTCCTTGTAATTCCCCAACCATCTTCCAACAAATCCACCTCCAAAATACCTTCTAAAAGCCCTAGAATGGTATCAGTGTTGCCGCCATGGATCTTTTAGTCCTTTTATATGGTTAATTATTTTTCATACCTTATGTTGTGTTGTGTACATTTGTCATCGTTCTTTTAGTGTCATTGCTATATGGTTGATGTTTGTCTTATGTAAGATATTTTGTCATAGTTTATGTTTTTTGTTAAATTTGTTATTAGTTCTTTCAATTTTGATCATCAAGGGCAGTCGAGTCATGTGTCATCAAAGCATAGATTTGTTATTATGTTAATGTTTAAGGATTATGTTCTATAAACTATATTAGGATTATCTCATAGAGCTCTCGGAGTGATGTAAAAAACATTTTATTTTGAATAAAAATTATAATTCTTTTGCATGGCCTGTTGACCCTCCTAATGTACTAAACTCCTTTCATTCTCATGTTTTTCCTGACTCTATTCTCGGCTCAAGGCTTCTACTTTAATTTTTCTCAACATTTGAAGCCCCGTGTAGTTAATCTGCAACAATTCTGTATCATTATTTTTTCGAGCCCAACGTTTGCATCCAGGAAAATCACCACTAGAAGATCTACAGCACGATGAAGATTAGTTTCAATATATCCTTTGGATTCAGTAAGCTTGATTCCTTTTTTTTTTACTTCTAACTCATAATTGCTCATTTGAACTTTCGTTTCAACAAAACCCTAAACTCTGGCCAAATTCTTGCCCAAGATAAACACGTAACCTTTTGAACCCCACTCAAATTTCCCCCCAAAATATTCTTGTCAAAATCATGGCCAACTAAATTCTATCGCTACCATACTGCTGCAATCTTGGTATCTATTGTTGCTGTTTTCTTGAAGTACTGTTAACTATTTTCGGTTGATGAATTTCATTGACCCTAGTCAAAACTTCTAATTTACAATTACCCACTCTCCCTTGTAATTTCTCACTTTTAAATTCTCCAGTACACAGTTTCAGCACATGAAATTCTTGATTCTAGCAGGCAAGCAAAGTTGACAACCACTAGAATAGCACGAAATAGATGTTGACAGTGGAAAGAAATGATAAAGAACTTGCCAATCAGCTTAGGAAACAATTCACAAAGGGAAGTGGAGGGAAATAGAAGCCCACAACTAGCATAATAGCTACAAAAAGAGGTTTTATGGTGGGAAGTAGTGGGAAACAAAAGTTGGCAGCAGCGATAGAAGGCAGCAAGAAAATATAGTTGCAGTAGTGAGCAAACTTTTCATCAAAATAGAGTTGGTTTTGGGAATTTGATAGAGATGCTCCGCCTAATTCTCTTAAAACTTAGCTATTGTTCAAGTGAATTAAACTCAAAATGTGTTGAACTTGGAATTTAGTGAATTAGCTTGTGATCCAATCTCAACAAGATAATCAAAAAAATAAAGAGCACTCCACTTTCTCATAGGAACCATCATCATAAGCTTGAGTTACATGAGACAAGCTAAAGAAAAATTACATTATAGGATTGACACTCATTTCAGTTCTTTATGTGCTTCTGACAAGCATGCACTTTTATGTTCCATCTAGTAAATCTATGGATTGCCACTTTGCCTCTTGTGGAGCAATCAATCAGTCATTATAAGTGGGTCTACAGTCTATCATGCCAACATATAAAGACCTTTGATCTCCACTATAATTAGTTGGGACTCTTTCATCATCTATAATAAACTGACATGGTAACATGGACTCGAATTCACAAGTAGAGAGAGAGAGAGATTTATGGTTCATGGATTAGATTTAAACATTAAATGTTTATTTGGTTTTCTAGATTTTCATTTATATGTATTCGTCCCAATGGGCTGTAAAATTTATATAACCTCATCATTGTAATTAATTTCTCAAAGCTTCTATACGAGATCTTTTAGAATTTTGACATTTTGTTATTTTGCACTCAAGAACATAGGTGGTCTTAGACGTAAATTAACGAAATTAGTAAATATTATGGTTTAGAGGAAGATAAACGTCTCATGCATTCAAGAAACTAAATGGGTTGGAGAAAAGCTCATGGCAATTTATAAATGATTTTTTAAATTTTGATATTTAAATAGGAGTCATATTAGAAATGTTGTATGTATAATTTTAGATAAGAGTTTGAAAAATATGTTATAAAAATTTATAGACTTAAAGATATTCATGCAAATAAAATTATTGATGATAAGTTCTGTCATATTCCACTATATCGAAATTACTTTTGAAAGATTGAAGTTTTTTTTCCAATCAGGTTCAACCTTAGATGTGTTAGTAATATAGCACATGAAGAAATTTTTTCACAATCTCTTTGGTCTTCATTGTTGTCTACTCCTTCAACATTAATCTATGTTCTTACTGGAAAACTTATTCATAACACGATCCATCAGGCAACATTAGGTAGGGATTTATTAAGCCATGGCCAACATTTTGGATCTTGATGCATTGCTACCAACTTTTCTTTTGAATAATTGTTGGCACTGGTGCTACTTCCTTTAAACACAATTATTTGAGTTTGATTCATTTGGCATAAGAGGCCTTCCCAATGCATGAAGAAATTCTTTCAGGTGCAAGAGATTTTGTGTCTGTTCAAAATCTAAGGCAAACTTAATAGTCTTTTCAAGTGAATTAACTTTATGTTGTGCCATCTCTCCTTCAAATTTTTAGCCAAATATAAGCCTTGAAAGTGTCATTTTGAGATTCACTTTAATATCAAAACATAATAACAACTCTTCAGATTTCCCATGCATTCAATCATAAACTTTGTTCTTGTTTTTTGGAGTTAATTCATCAGTTCTGGTAAAAGTAGGTATTTTTCTTCAAAAATATTTTTTTTAGTCCAAATAATAATACATTCTAGTTTTGATTATTTTCGTCCCTCCAAAACCATCAATACATTTTAGCTTGGCTATAGTTAATTTAAATTCTACGTACTTTTGCTCACCAAACATTGTTTGCCAATCGAGCAAGCATTTTCATATTCATTTTCCAGTTATAAAACAATTTGGATTCATTCTCCCAACAAAGATGCATTGATTAAGAGTTTTCTTTTTCATTAAAAAACAAACATTTTAAGATGGACAATACTAATTGAACAAGAAATTGCCTTTTTGTATCTAAGATGAAGTAATTGACATGAAAATTTAATGTAAGATTGTTGATCAAAATTGGTAGAAGTTCATATAATATCACTTGTGATTAGGTGAAATATCTTTGATGCTTTAATTCAAAAGAAAGGGATATTGATGTGGCGAAGATTTTTTAGCAATAAGATTGAGCGATTAAGAGTAGTTGTATTAGATCCGATATTTTACTTATCTTAAGCTTCCTTTTCTCGTCTCACATTCGTTACTCTATACTTTATGAATCACACAATTTTCGCAATAATTAACTTTCCTTTTCTTCTTCTTGTGACCTCCACTGTACCCCCTTTTTTAATCGCATTAAGTCACATGATTTTTCTTTTCTTCCCTCTTGTTATAGTACCACCTTCTCAAATCGCACTTGCCGCCTTCCTGATTTTGATGTGACCGTCCTTGAATTTTTTTTTTTGTTTGTTGCCGCCTCTCTGCTTGATATAAGGGTGATCGAGGTAAGAGCAGGACAACCCTCCCTTTGACAACCACCGAACTCTCTCGAGCAAGTCTCCCCTATTATGCTCGAGCCACAAATCCTTTCCTCTCCTTGCCCTGCACGGTAACAATTGTTTATAGCCGAACCCCTCCCCTTTCTCGATCGATCATGTGTTGTAAGCTTTTTTCCCCTTTCAAGTTTTCTTATTTGAATGACTATTATATATACATTCTATACATGTATGTATGTATGTATATTGTATGCATATATATATATATATATTGAAAAAAAGCCCTAGGGAAATTATATTAAAGAGTAAAAGTTATAGATAGTTTGTATGACTGGGCCTAAAAGAAGGCTCAACCCACACGATATAAAACACGCAAAATCTCAAAAAAAAAAAAGAGTTACATATAAGATCAAAATAATAAAAAACCGCCAAACACGCAAAAAGCTAGGGACGAGTCAGTTTAGTCATGTCTCTATCTCGAGTTCTCGAAAGAGATCCGACTAACAGATTGGTGAGGTGCGTGCCTTTACCCGAAGTAACCAAAGCATCATCTATCAGATTCCTGAACTCAATTAGATCTCAATTCTTCTTCTTCCTTCTAGATGTGAAACTTGTCATTCTTCATCCGATGATTGACTCATCTGATCAGTGGATTGGTCTAAAGGTGGTCGGACAGGTGTAGGCTTTTGCATATCATGAACCCTATGTGCCTGAGTAACATTAACATCCTGCTCGACCTGATGAAGCAGTAGCAATATTGTCACCCATAAAATCAGTAATCGGTTGTAGGTCAGGTGAAGTCTGAAATGTCTCCTTCGCCCCCACGAAAGGGGGTTCCAAAGATGGGGAAACTATAACATTGTGTGTAGGCTGAATGATTGACTTATTGCTTGCGATGATAGTGACATCTTCAGGTGTATTCTTTTGAAGATCAATACTGTCGATAACTTGGAGCATATTAGGAGGGGAAATCACAGCCTCTAGCAGAGTACTTTCATTTTTGGTCTGAGGCAGGGGTGTAGTTGATGACATTGAGAACTGGAATGATCAAACATACGATAGTTCAAACAATAAGAAGGGAAAGACTCAATCACAAACTTTTGCCAATATCCATGATGCTGTGTGCTAACCAAATTTCTTCAGAAGCGATTAAAGCGATGTCTCTTTCAACGAGTATTCTGGTTTCAGATGGAAGGAAAATGTTAAAAGTAGAAATGTTCGTTTTGAGTGACTTACCATAAGTTGAGACAATTTTTGAGTAAAATAATGAAATTTCAGTCAAGGGAGGTGAATCTAAGTCGGAATGATTCGTGGTTCCGTTTTTGGATAAAAATTCACAGAACATATCAAAATCTTCATTGCTTTGTTATCAATCCAGATTACTCTTTTAGCAAATAATCTCGTGTAATCCTCTTCGTTGTTAAGTTAAATAAGAATGTGCTTTCCATCTAGAAGTTCAATTTTTCACTCATCAACAAGATGCATAAGCTCAAAGTCCTTACGAATAAACTCAATTTTGAGATGGGCCATAAATAAATTTCTCGACCAAATTCAGACGACAGGAGGAAGCAAGTTGATTACCTTCAAGTTCTGTAAAAAAGATGATATACTTCCCATTCTTTTGATCAGGTTTCTTGATGTCCGCGAACTCAAATGAAGGATGGAAAAAACACGATTTTGGAGTACTTAAAAAGTGGGCACCCTTAGTATCGGTAATAGTTTGATGAAAATTACCTTTTCTGGGCCAAAAGGGAGGAGACAACAGGTTTTTTTAGAAAGTACATTTAATGGAAGGTTTAATTGTCTTTGTTCGAGGAAATATTGCCAAGTTTTTACAGTTCTTCATCTTTTCTCTCTCATTTTTAATTTGATATGCATGAGTGTCTTTGTGTGATTTTTAGGATTGGTCCCATTTGTTAGTCTGCCATGAAGTTTCGAACAATTTTCTTAGTTTTGATTTGTCTTATTACAAACATCGCTCCAGTTATTATCTCTCCTTCCACGTTTTTATTGAATTCTTCAATTATGAGAGTTTTCTTTGCAGCTTAGTGCTCCTTAATGCATTATTTTTCATCTATTGTCTTCCCTCAACACTTTAACGCTTCACTTGAATTTTTGGAAATGGATGAATCTCGAGGATTGTTCCACAAACTTCATCTTCATTTTTGTTGAGTCCGGCATGAAACTATACATCCTCATTTTTTTCCACAAGTTTGATGTATTTTCTTACACACCTCGTGCACCAATCATTTGCTTTAAGGTATCTAGTTCGTGCTAAATTTTATTTAGTGAAGTATTTGATGAAATGCTTTACTGTTTAAGGGCCATGAAATTGATCTTGTTACTTGAGTAGAATTTTTAAAACTAGAATGCTTCATGTTGATTTTCACGAAAAATTGTTTATGTGGCGTTTTACGCCAAGTATCTTGATTCAACGTATTCTTTATTACAATTGATGACATTACCAAAGTATTGTCGGAATCCCATGTGGGAAAGGTTCGGCCATTTTAGATTGATGAATGTTATCATTTAGATGTCCAATCTTTCCTCTTCCTTGGATCACCATTTAAATTGAGCGATACCATTTCAAGATGTTTTCCCCATTCAGTTTGAAGGCATGATTTGAGCAGGTGAGTACTCCTGGAATGATGGTGTGAACTGGTAAGTTGGTTGAACCTATAGTCTCTACCTTACTAGGCCCCACTGGGTCCTCTTGAAACTGTCAGCCATATCTTAGACAAAACTTTGCTCTAATGATGAAAGAAAGAAGAAAAGCAGAGTGTAGGTACGGCCCTCTTTTGTACAAGAAATGGGTAATTCTTTTGTAATTCACACGAAAGCACAGTTTGTGAATTTATTGAGTCCAAGTAGGATTCATCCCAAGCTTTTTAAAGGTAGAGTAGTTTCACTTCTAAACAACAAGTTCAAAGGGGTTTTGGTTCAAGTGATTATCTGAAATTTGTGTTTTGATAATCTCATTGTTCTTGGGCTTAAGTAGGTTTATGCACTCAGTGGTGTTAATGGTATAGAGGCATATTAAAACTTTTTCTTATGTTCTTGATGGGAATTTTGTAGGACAAGGGTTTGCATGCAAATGTGTCATACATGGATATATCTTTTTTCAGGGAAAAAATTTATATTCCTTTCTAATTTGCTCCTTACTCCATAAAATACATCTGAAGGATTTGGTATCCAATTTATTCCTATAAAGTTTGTGTTTGTGGATACAAGCAATGCACTCAAAGATCTTAATAGGACGATTTGAAATCATATGATTATTTAAAAAGCATTTGGAAAACAAATTGATTAGGCTTTTGAATTGAAGCGCAATTAGTTGGTAATTGCAACATAAGTTTGCTAGTTGTGAGGATGGCATCAACCCAATAATATTTAAGGGTATTAGTGGTAAACATAATATATTTGGTTATCTTTAAGTGATGCTTAACTTCTTATTTGGTTATATCATTTATTGAGGTATTTTTGAGGATGAATTATGATGGATAATTCCATTTTGATTTTGTTAAATTTCATAAATGCTGTTAAAATACTCCCTCTATTAGAGTGAAGTATTTTGATTTGAACGGAGAATTGACTTTTAGCCATATCATGAAAGTTTTCAAAAGGTTGGTTATATATCAGTTTTTTTTTCCAACAAATATATAACCAACACACTATAATAAAAATATTAAGCCACCCTTTGAAAGATTGTTTGATCTCAATAGGCCGTGTTACCATGTCTAAAAAATGTCTTGATGGCTTTATGTGATAGTTTTAAAGCTAGCTCTTTGGTGTTAGACAAGTTAATATATTTTACATTGTAAGATATTCTTATTACTAAATTAATAAGGAAATAAGTATGTTAGGCACATAAAAACATTTTGAACAAATCTATAATACCATAACATAATTTGTTCTTTTTCTTGCTGCGAGAGAAGAAAGCTGTAAGTTCATAGGATCGGTATGATTACTATCTTAGAAACCTTTACTATAGCACATACTTAACCATGGTAGCACTGCCAAACTTCTTACATGTGATTTTGTCGAGAAATTCATAAAATTTTAATGAGAACATGAATGTTAAAGTTTCAAACTTTTGTTGTATTACTTAGATACTAGAGATTTCAAGATTATATTCGGAACATGTAAAACATAATTTAAACAAAACTCAGTTAATTCTTATTGTTATTTCTATAAATAGGGGGTAAAGATCCGTCAATAATGTTGTTGAGTTTGAGGATTTATGGTTTTCAAGTAAGTAAAATCTGTCATGTGCAAGATTCTTGTTCTCCCTTAGTACCTGTAATAGCTTGATGAAAATTACCTTTTCTACGCCAAAAGAAAGGAGACAGCAGGTTTTTTCAGAAAGTACATTTTATGGAATGTCTAATTGTCTTTGTTTGAGGAAATATTGCCAAGTTTTCACAGTACTTCATCTTTTCTCTCTCATTTTTAATTTGATAAGCATGAGTGTCTTTGTGTGATTTTTAGGATTGGTCCCATTTATTTGTCTACCATGAAGTTTCCAACAATTTTCTTATTTTTGATTTGTCTTATTACAATCATTGCTCCAGTTATTATCTCTCCTTCCACGTTTTTAGTGAATTCTTCAGTTATGAGAGTTTTCTTTTCAGCTTAGTGCCTTTTAATGCATTATGTTTCATCTATTGTCTTCCCTCAATACTTTAAAACTCGCTTGAATTTTTGGAAATGGATGAATCTCGAGGATTGTTCCACAAACTTCATCTTCATTTTTATTTAGTCTGGCATGAAATTTATACATTCTCATTTTTTTCCACAAGTTTACGCTTCTTGCACCAATCATTTGCTTGAAGGTATCTAGTTCGTGCAAAATATTGTTTAGAGAAGTATTTGATGAAATGCTTTTTTGTTTAAGGCCATGAACTTGTTTTTTTTACTTGAGTAGAATTTTCAAAACTACAATGCTTCATGTTGATTTTCACAAAAATTGTTTATGTGGCGTTGTTGGCCAAGTATCAGGGTTCAACGTGTTCTTTTTACAATTGATGACAGTACCAAGTATGGTCGGAATCCCATGTGGGAAAGGTTCGGCCATTTTAGATTGATGAATGTTATCATTTAGATGTCCAATCTTTCCTCTTCCTTGGATCACCATTTAAATTGAGCGATACCATTTGAAGAAGTTTTCCCCATTCAGTTTGAAGGTATGATTTGAATAGGTGAGTACTCCTGGAATGATGGTGTGAATTGGTAATTGGCAGAGTCTCTACTTTACTAGACTCCACGGGGTTCCTCTTGAAACTGTCAGCCATAGCTTGGATAAAACTTTGCTCTAACGATGAAAGAAAGAAGAGAAGCATGGAGAAAGGATGGTGGAATAGAGTATGTTCTTTCTTGGACGAAACCTTGTCCAATATATAAAAGTTTAAATGGGAAAAACTGGAAAGAAATAAATACGTACTAGTAGCAGGGGAAATAAAAACATTGGAGAAAGGGATGGTGAAATATAATATGTTCTTCATTGGACGAAACCTTGTTCAATATATAGAGGTTTAAATGGGAAAAACTGGAAATAAATAAATATATTCTTTAAAGAAAGGAAAGAAAGGCATTACATCAGTTTCTTAATTTAAAAATTACTAAATTTATTTTGTGGAATCCCATGGAGTAATGATCAGACAGACAAATTCCTGTTTCCTCCAATTATATGCTGAAACTGCATACTACAACCATCAATTCATGCACTGTCATGCTCATCCATAAAAGGTCCCTAGATTCTGCCTCATTCATTTACAGCAGCTTTCCTGCTATATAGGGAAGTTCGCTGCCAGCCTGGGTAGCTACTGTCACCTTCAATACTGCATCTGTCCTGCTTTCCAGGGAACTTACCAGCTGCAACCGGCGGGCATCACGGAGAACTGGACAGGTAGATCTACAGCCGTCTTTCTATTCAAGGATAAGGAAACAGCAGCAAGATTCGACACTCTTATGAAAACTTCTCGAATACTTCTATTTTGCCTACCCAGCCTTTAGAAATTGAATATATATATATATATATATTAAATTTGTTATATCCTCGTTTATATTCACATTTTTACAAATATTTGTTGATATTTTTATAGATGTGATAGATCCCAATATTTTGACACCTAGTTCGTCATTTGATCTTGTAGCAATATTGACCGACAAACTATTNCATAATTTGTTCTTTTTCTTGCTGCGAGAGAAGAAAGCTGTAAGTTCATAGGATCGGTATGATTACTATCTTTGAAACCTTTACTATAGCACATACTTAACCATGGTAGCACTGCCAAACTTTTTACATGTGATTTTGTCAAGAAATTCATAAAATTTTAAAGAGAACATGAATGTTAAAGTTTCAAACTTTTGTTGCATTACTTAGATACTAGAGATTTCAAGATTATATTCGGAACATGTAAAACATAATTTAAACAAAACTCAGTTAATTCTTATAGTTATTTCTATAAATTGGGGGTAAAGATCTGTCAATAATGTTGTTGAGTTTGAGGATTTAAGGTTTTCTAGTAAGTAAAATCTGTCATGTGCAAGATTCTTGTTCTCCCTTAGTACCGATAATGGCTTGATGAAAATTACCTTTTCTACGCCAAAAGAAAGGAGACAGCAGGTTTTTTCAGAAAGTACATTTTATGCAATGTCTAATTGTCTTTGTTTGAGGAAATATTGCCAAGTTTTCACAGTTCTTCATCTTTTCTCTCTCATTTTTAATTTGATAAGCATGTGTCTTTGTGTGATTTTTAGGATTGGTCCCATTTATTTGTCTGCCATGAAGTTTCCAACAATTTTCTTAGTTTTGATTTGTCTTATTACAATCATTGCTCCAGTTATTATCTCTCCTTCCGCGTTTTTAGTGAATTCTTCGGTTATGAGAGTTTTCTTTTCAGCTTAGTGCCTTTTAATGCATTATGTTTCATCTATTGTCTTCCCTCAATACTTTAAAACTTTGCTTGAATTTCTGGAAATGGATGAATCTCGAGGATTGTTCCACAAACTTCATCTTCATTTTTATTTAGTCTGGCATGAAATTTATACATTCTCATTTTTTTCCATAAGTTTACGCTTCTTGCACCAATCATTTGCTTGAAGTTATCTAGTTCGTGCTAAATATTGTTTAGAGAAGTATTTGATGAAATGCTTTTTTGTTTAAGGCCATGAACTTGTTTTTTTTACTTGAGTAGAATTTTCAAAACTACAATGCTTCATGTTGATTTTCACAAAAATTGTTTATGTGGCGTTGTTGGCCAAGTATCAGGGTTCAACGTGTTCTTTTTACAATTGATGACAGTACCAAGTATGGTCGGAATTCCATGTGGGAAAGGTTCGGCCATTTTAGATTGATGAATGTTATCATTTAGATGTCCAATCTT
>JXCR01034815.1:343329-364965 GCA_002079205.1 Phalaenopsis hybrid cultivar | reverse complement strand
TCTCTCCTTAAAGAGTGATATCCCCTTAAAATGAGAAGAAAGTAATGGGAAGAACATCAACAGTTTCAATGATTCTTTCCAACTTCTTTATCCTTTCTTGGCCATCACCATCATTCTTACAAATTTAAATTTGCAATTTTGCTTTTAATTTTCTCCTCGATTAATATGTGTAAATTTGTCCTTCTAAGTTTACCTATTTTGTAAAAATTCTTAAGAGCCTCATGTACCATATGTTAGTTCCCAAGCATTCAAGATATACTATGCGTAAAAGAAAGTTTAACATAAGTAAAGCCTACGAAGTAATAGGAACATATGCAAAGAACGGTGTGGGAGGCTATAGGTCAAAATTGATAATGAGTGAAATACCTGGATCCAATCAAGAAGCAGGTTCATTTCATTGATAGAATTGTACTTCAAGTATTCCTGACCACAAGTATAGAGAAGTGAGTGTTCATGAGAAAATATTAGTTTAGGAAAAGCTCAAAAAAAAAAAAATGAAAAGAAAAATTAAGTATTGAAATTGGATAGGATTAAAAAAAAGGCTATCTAGTAACTGGTTTATGTGGGATTTAACTAAAATCTATGAGACAAAAAGAGAATAAATTTTAAATCTTGGATTTAGTAAAATAGTAAAATCCAATTTCTTCTCAATTCTTCTCAGTTCTATCTTAAATCTCGTATTTACTAAAGCCTATTGTTGGCAGGATTTAGTAAATCCGAATTTGCAGGATTTACTAAAGTTGTTACAAAAGAGCCCCTAAGAGCAAATAGGCAAGTATTAAATTAAGAAGATTCGCAGCTCAAGAACTTCGTGGAAAGTGTTGAAATGATCTTATTACAATGAAAATTTGTATATTTCAATTTTAAAAGAAAAAAAGTGGCTGTAGCAATAGCTAAGAAACATATTAATTGACTTATTTGAAGAAGAGAGAATTACCGCATCAGAACCCTTAATCTTTACAATCTCCTTGAGCAATGTAGTCCTGTTGATAAGTAACGGTACCTACAAGTATGTAATGATCTAAGAATATATGAATTGGACATAATGGAAAAACAATATATAATTAAAGCAATCATACATGGACAATAAGGCAAATAAAATTAATGATGTCCGGCTTATTTGGTTGAATAAGACGACGTTGATAACATTTGTCGACCAAATCATTAAAAAAAAAAAATCAACTTATAAAACATAAAAAAATAAAACAAAAAAGAAATCTTCATTGGAGTTTGAAAAGATAAATGCACATTAATCACTCATATGTCCAAAATGAAAAAAAAAGTACAATTGTCATAAGAAGCCCTGAAAGATTAAAACTTTTTATCAAGATATTACAAATGTGATAAATATAAGCACAATAATGTGGATTGATTTTTGAAAATTTTGTAGAGAGCATTCTAGTTCGATAAAAGGTATACATACAACTACAATCCAGATTTACTAAATCCAGTGTTGAGTGGATTTACTAAATGGTACTTCCAGCCAAACAAACCCTTAGTGGTTTATCTTAGTAAATTAATTTACGAACCTAATAAACACAGACCATACGGCTATACCTATATAGAATGCACAACTAAAAATTAATAACAGAAAAAAAAAAATCAAGAAAAAAAAATGCCACAAAGAAACCTGTAATTGGACAAACACGTTCCATAGGATGGAACAAGTAAGCTCCTTATCCCCATTAGCAATATCTGTTGCAGTAAGCATAACACCATCTGAATCCAGCATATGAACTCCAGAATCTTTGAGGTATTGCATGGCTGTACTACAATTTTGCAGCTTCTTTTTTGGGGTATCAGGAGAAACTAATTTCTACATAAAACATATTTAAAAAATTAGAACAGCAGGAGGAAGCGCAAAGAAGCAAGCAGGGCAAAAAAAAAAGGGGGCATACCACCCAATTCTCATATATTTACATATCGAACACCAAAATCTTGCTTTTTACATTTATACCTCCCATATCTTTCATAAAACATCAAAAAGACCACCATTTTAACATTTTAAAAAAATAACTACACCTTTTCATGCCCGAGTAAGCTGGTATGCATGTAAAAAAATGAAGTTTAGATGTTAGATATCTAAATACAGAAGAATTGACCAGTATGTGTGTAAATCTTCAAAAAAAAATATTTAAAGATCCTTACTGAGAAAATTGTTTGATTGCACTGTAAAAGTTGAACCATTCTGCACAGCAATATGCCATCCTGAAGATCTTCAAATATATTTTTGACTTTGAATTCAAATTCACAGAACGGGGACTATAAAAAAAGGAATACAAACTTTTATCATCCCTCTTAAAAAAATATGAAAATTGCAAAAAATAAAATAAAATTTCAAGCAAAGTAAGCCAACACAATAGTTTATTAAATGTAAAATAGTTATATAAGTAATATTCTAGAGAACAAGTAGCTATAATTACCTGTTGATGATTAACCTTACATCCCAAAATTACAAGATGGGCAAGAAGATCACCTTCTCCATGCATTGAATCGGCCAAGAACTCTGAAAGCATGAATTAGAAGCAATAGGAGGAGCAATTGCTTAAATGGTTAAAGAAAAGAATATTTACATACATAACACTCAATTCAGACTTATTTACAAGTGCAACACTAAACTTTGCTTTTTTATACGACCCAAATCTTTCACATCACATAAAAAAACACAATTTTAACTTTTTTTAAGTGAAATACACATTTTCATGCATAAGTAAAAAAATTGAAGTTTAGGTGTTGGATATTTGAATACATAAGAATTGAGAGGTATGCATGTAAAATTCCCAAAAAAAAAAAAAATCAAAGATTACACTTCCTGAAGCCTACCATGGATAACTTGGCGGCTTGATTTAATGGGAGAGTGACGAGCAAATAAAAGTGGAGAACCTCCATCAATGCTATCAATTCCATGTTTAATAGGAAGACTGCTCTCACATTTTGATTTATCAAGTGAAATCACAAGTAAAAAGAATCTTTTCAAAATTACACTTCCTAAAGCTTCATAGTAACCTGGCCTGTAAAGGCCGCCAACCAACTTATTCAAAGCATGCGTTCTAACAATACCCGCATGAGTAAGGAAGTGTTTCTCAATGAATTCTTTGAGAAAGTGTTCATCTTGATCTCCATCATGAACCAACAGCGAGTCGCCTCCAAAAAGAATATGCAACCCTATCTGGAGCCACAAAGAGTTATAGCACAGAAGTATTTTAATTGCCCTCTCCCTGATAGCAAGATCAGTAACTAGAGGACAATGTGACTTCATCTTCAATCTCCCTTCATCAATATTCTGTAGAAAATACAGAGATTAAAATTACATCCAACCTTATCTATTATCATCAACCAATGAAAACTAATTCACAAATCAGTGCTGTGATGCAATACAGCAAATGTAATATGCTTGAAAAAACAACTCACAAGAAAATTTTGGTGATTGTGAGCCAACGGGGGAGGATGAAAATCATAAGAGAAGAGAAAAGTGACGAGCTAATGCCATTAAAAGGCACGCTGTGAGGAAGAAAATGATATTTTGGAGAAACATAACAGCAACCACAAATGAAGCTTATCTTGCTATCAAACAGCCCCCTAATTTTCACCAAACAAGATCCTATAATAATTCCAACTTGCAATTTACCTTGCAAACCTGGGTCATCATCAACAGAACTTCATTGCAGCTTTTCGAGCTCATGTGACACAGCATCCTCTCCACCATGTCCTCAAAGCTGCATACCTTGTCAAGCGACTTCTTCAGAAAAGGCACCTGCTTCACCATGGACAAGTTGATATCAACCACCGCATCAGTTTGCACCCGCTGACGTTTTGGGCTTCTCCAATTTCTTCCAATTTCAATAATCCCACCGTCCAAGCTCTCGCGCTTTCCTTTTCCTTTTGAGAACGAACCCAATGGCTGGCCATCATCCGCACAGGGTCCGATCTTACAGCCACAGTCCTTGGGATTTTGTAGCAGGAAGTTAATCCAGGCTGTGAGGGACCTCGAGCATCTTTCCAAAGACTTCTCACGGCGGATAAGCGCCTTACGAGCAGACCGGGACTGCTCAAGCTCGAGAACCTTTAGCCGGAGCGCCGTTTTTGAACGCGATGAAGAGATGGANCATTGAATCGGCCAAGAACTCTGAAAGCATGAATTAGAAGCAATAGGAGGAGCAATTGCTTAAATGGTTAAAGAAAAGAATATTTACATACATAACACTCAATTCAGACTTATTTACAAGTGCAACACTAAACTTTGCTTTTTTATACGACCCAAATCTTTCACATCACATAAAAAAACACAATTTTAACTTTTTTTAAGTGAAATACACATTTTCATGCATAAGTAAAAAAATTGAAGTTTAGGTGTTGGATATTTGAATACATAAGAATTGAGAGGTATGCATGTAAAATTCCCAAAAAAAAAAAAAATCAAAGATTACACTTCCTGAAGCCTACCATGGATAACTTGGCGGCTTGATTTAATGGGAGAGCGACGAGCAAATAAAAGTGGAGAACCTCCATCAATGCTATCAATTCCATGTTTAATAGGAAGACTGCTCTCACATTTTGATTTATCAAGTGAAATCACAAGTAAAAAGAATCTTTTCAAAATTACACTTCCTAAAGCTTCATAGTAACCTGGCCTGTAAAGGCCGCCAACCAACTTATTCAAAGCATGCTTTCTAACAATACCCGCATGAGTAAGGAAGTGTTTCTCAATGAATTCTTTGAGAAAGTGTTCATCTTGATCTCCATCATGAACCAACAGCGAGTCGCCCCCAAAAAGAATATGCAACCCTATCTGGAGCCACAAAGAGTTATAGCACAGAAGTACTTTGATTGCCCTCTCCCTGATAGCAAGATCAGTAACTAGAGGACAATGTGACTTCATCTTCAATCTCCCTTCATCAATATTCTGTAGAAAGTACAGAGATTAAAATTACATCCAACCTTATCTATTATCATCAACCAATGAAAACTAATTCACAAATCAGTGCTTTGATGCAATACAGCAAATGTAATATGCTTGAAAAAACATCTCACAAGAAAATTTTGCNGATGCAATACAGCAAATGTAATATGCTTGAAAAAACAACTCACAAGAAAATTTTGGTGATTGTGAGCCAACGAGGGAGGAAGAAAATCATAAGAGAAGAGAAAAGTGACGAGCTAATGCCATTAAAAGGCACGCNAAAATTTTGGTGATTGTGAGCCAACGGGGGAGGATGAAAATCATAAGAGAAGAGAAAAGTGACGAGCTAATGCCATTAAAAGGCACGCTATGAGGAAGAAAATGATATTTTGGAGAAACATAACAGCAACCACAAATGAAGCTTATCTTGCTATCAAACAGCCCCCTAATTTTCACCAAACAAGATCCTATAATAATTCCANACCACAAATGAAGCTTATCTTGCTATCAAACAGCCCCCTAATTTTCACCAAACAAGATCCTATAATAATTCCTNTGAAGCTTATCTTGCTATCAAACAGCCCCCTAATTTTCACCAAACAAGATCCTATAATAATTCCAACTTGCACTTTACCTTGCAAACCTGGGTCATCATCAACAGAACTTCATTGCAGCTTTTTGAGCTCATGTGACACAGCATCCTCTCCACCATGTCCTCAAAGCTGCATACCTTGTCAAGCGACTTCTTCAGAAAAGGCACCTGCTTCACCATGGACAAGTTGATATCAACCACCGCATCAGTTTGCACCCGCTGACGTTTTGGGCTTCTCCAATTTCTTCCAATTTCAATAATCCCACCGTCCAAGCTCTCGCGCTTTCCTTTTCCTTTTGAGAACGAACCCAATGGCTGGCCATCATCCGCACAGGGTCCGATCTTACAGCCACAGTCCTTGGGATTTTGTAGCAGGAAGTTAATCCAGGCTGTGAGGGACCTCGAGCATCTTTCCAAAGACTTCTCACGGCGGATAAGCGCCTTACGAGCAGACCGGGACTGCTCAAGCTCGAGAACCTTTAGCCGGTGCGCCGTTTTCGAACGCGATGAAGGGATGGCAACTGATGATTTATGGCGCCGAAAGATGGAGTGAGATGTGGAAGAAGTGGGGGTGGAGTAAGATAAGTATGGCGTCTTCTTGGAAGCGGTGAAGAAGAGCGGGGAAGGAGAGGTAAGACTTGGGATAGGGTTAGGATTTCTTGGGTATGGCCTAGGTGTTTTTACATTGGTGGTGTCCCAAAGCNGTGGAGTAAGATAAGTATGGCGTCTTCTTGGAAGCGGTGAAGAAGAGCGGGGAAGGAGAGGTAAGACTTGGAATAGGGTTAGGATTTCTTGGGTATGGCCTAGGTGTTTTTACATTGGTGGTGTCCCAAAGTAAGTGAGAAGGAGTTGAGAAATGCGGCTGAGGGGAGGCGGCGGAGCCGCCGCGCTCTGGCTGCCGACGGCTATCCATGGATCGGACTGATCCAGTGGGGAGTTTGTAAAAATGAGACTTCTCTGGTATGCAATTTAAAATCGAATGGGCGGGAAATGGTTTCGAACTCCAGGGTTATTTTCGTCATTTTATTACTCGCCTGAACCGGTTTAAGGGCTTGAGTGAATCGTCACGAGTCACGACCTCGCCGTTTCCTCGGAATCGGACGAGCCGGTTTTGTGAATGATTCTAATTTCTTAAGAAGTTCAAAATAAGAATATTTACCCAAACATCTAACTCATATTTTTGATGAAAAGTTTGAGAATTGCTACTTTAAGGTGTATGTATATTCATTTATTTAAATAAAATTTTGAAAGATTGAAATATAAATAAATAAACTTCTTATATTCATATATATTTAAGTTATTTTGATGAATGTATTTTATTTTTTGTAAACAAATATTTTAACAATGCTTCTTATATTTTTGTTACACCTTGAGTTCGGAAGGCGATATATCTTGATAATATAGGGCATTATGAAAGGATTTGTATTTATTTTGTATTCTCAAAAAAAAAAATTATACAAAAAATCATTAAAAAACACGAAAGATAAATTTTAATCAACAACAAATACAAATGAAAGAAAAAAACAAAAATAATTAGAAAAAAAACAAAATATCAATAAATATTTATTCAAACCAAAAAAAAAGAAAATACAATAACTAATAAAAAACTTAAAAAACAAAAAAAAAACTAAAATTACAATATTTGCTCCTATGAAGTCAATTTGGGTTAAACTTGTCATACAAAATATTAATGAATGAGTTTGACAAATCAAACTTAATAAATAATTAATGTTTATCAAAGCATAAATGATAATGATCTAAAAAAGGTAGTATTACCAATAAAATGGATAATTTGATATATAAATAATAAATTTATAAAAAGAGTATTNATCCTTATTTAACCAGATTTGATTTAGCTTAGGTCACTGATATGCTCTTAAGGTTTTGATGGATGTCTTAGTTATTTTTGAAAGAGATTAAAATTTTAAGTGATGATGATTCATTTTTTAAAGTTATTTGAACATCAAATAGAGGTATCAAATTAGTGAGTTATTAACACCCAAACCTATACCCCTAAGTCTAGGATAATTTATTTGACTAGACTTTCNTGTGTGTGTGTGTGTGTGTGTGTGTGTGTGTGTGTGTGTGTGTGTGTGTGTGTGTGTGTGTGTGTGATTTCCTATGAAACCCAAAATCCTTGGAAATCGAATGCTTTTCCATTAACACATCAGTTCATTTAGTCATAATAAAAGTTTAATACCGACATAATATTATTATAATAGCATATATTTTTCGTGCACCATAATCATATTAAGAAAATATAATTACGGCATATCAACTAACATTTATACACAGTTATAAACTATAACAAGTTTAATACATCAAATTTATAAAAGAAATAATAATTATTAGAAACATGAAATGCAAATAATACTTAAATAAGAGTTTATGGAGTAAAAAACAAGACTAATTATTCATTAAATTCATTATGAATAAGTAATAAAATCAACTCCAGCTATTTTAGCAGAATTTGAAGGGTGTGACAAGCCTACAAAGAACTAGGAATTTAATACAAGTAATAAGGTTAACACCTCTAACAACGAGTGATATGTTTATCCATTAATAAATTATAGTTACTTACCTTGAAGCGAGCAACAATACTCCAAATATTTTAGTAGTGCAATCATCATCAATTAGTAGATCCTATTAGGTCAGACTCATAAAATTTAATATGCACATAAATGTAATAAAATTAATTATTTATTAAGTTAGGAGTAACCTAACTTGGCTACAATATTATTATTATTATTATCATTATTATTATTAAAATTTTGAAAATAAAATGAGGAAGAAAGGAGTGGCTCTAATCACTTTCTCATAACGATCAAATAATTGAAAATAAAAATTACTCTAACACATGCATACAGTGGCTATAAATTAAAATAATAAAATTACAACAAAGGGAGAAAGTATATTGGATGTGACTTATAACTTATGCAATGAAAGAGGAAGGAGTAGGTTCAACGATGAATGAGGCTCAACAGCTGAAATTAAAGGAAAAGGAGGAGGAAAGGAGAACCAGTCCTCTTTCCTCGACTAGGTCATTGAGAGCAAGGTGATAGATGAGAGAGAGAGAGAGAGAGAGAGAGAGAGAATCGACAACTTTAGGTAGAGGTGAGTGAGATGAGGGTTATGCCCTAACACTTCAACCTCATATTGGAAGCAAATACGTCACAGTGTCGATGACGAACACAACAAAGTGAAAAGGGGAAAGAAATATCATGGAAAGAGGAAAACAAGGAAATAAGAAATCACAAAAAATCTTAGGATTTTAGGGGGATAGGATTGTTGATAAAGGGAGAGAAAAAAGGGAAGACAATGTTGGAAGAAATCAAGAGATTTATGTGATTAAAAGGTGAAGGTAGTGCAAGAAGCTTGAATTGGGAATTCGATGCAAGAATAGATCGTGCGGTATGTGTGATCGGTACTCGATAGTGTGNACAATGTTGGAAGAAATCAAGAGATTTATGTGATTAAAAGGTGAAGGTAGTGCAAGAAGCTTGAATTGGGAAGTCGATGCAAGAATATATCGTGCGGTATGTGTGATCGGTACTCGATAGTGTCTTATGTAAAATTGAAAAGGAATGAGGATCGAGAAATTCTTGTGACTTGGGAGAGAAGAAAAGGGAAATATTCAAATAGTTACATCTAATACTTGGGAGAGAAGGGCGTAATGAAGGGAGAAGAAAATGAAAAGTTTTATTGTGCCTACGTATTTTTATATCAAATGCTTTTTTGGTCTTGTGCCTTATAACAAGGGTGTCATGATGAAATTTATTTTTAGCATATTCAAAGCTTTTTTATATTATTTAAATTTCATCAACATTTGAATTGTTAGTTTTATGTGCTAGAAAAGTTACAATGACCAAGTATGAGAGCTTATAATTTTAGTCTTACACAAAAATGTCACATGCACACAATTCAAACAGACTCAAACAGACCACAGCAACATATGTTTTTTAGTAGTGAGCTTTATGACAGCAAAGATGATTTGTTGTCATTTCTTACAATATTTTCTCACTATATTTCCTAAGGGGTATCGTTCCCTATGGATAATAATGTCATAACAGAAATTTTTGGAGGCTATCTACTTCACTGCCTCACTTCAGTGTGTGTGTGTGTGATTGAAAAATATGCTTTGCTTCTCATTAGAATGCTCTACGTGGCATTATTACTGTATTTTAGTCATAAGACATGAAATTCTACATATGTTTCTTAGCAGTGAGCATAAAATGATGAAAAAGATGATCTTTTGCCCTTTCTTATAATATTTTCTCATTACATGCCTGTCGACACTATTTTGGTTTGGGAGTTCCCCGTAAGAAGCCGTCGGCCACCGGAATCGAAATCACGTCGCCTGCTTTGAAAGGACATTTTAATGTTTGGAAACATATGAAATCAAACTGACATCATATTTTTCATATTTTTCATATTTTAAACGAAAGAGCATTGTATCTCAAACCCTGTATCTATCCCGATGGATAAACACATGACTTGAGGATGAGGCTCGATCAAATAAACTGAGAAATATATGACGTCTGTTTGGTCTGTGAAATTGTTTTATTTATCGACAATTTTCCCTATTTAATATAAGAATTAAATAGGGTTTATATTAAACTGGGTTCGGACGAGCTTCCTATAAGGGCAAGCCCCTATAGTTAATTACATCTTAAATGACCAAAACCACCTAAAAAAACTTTCGATAAAAATTAGGAAATATTATCTTCAAAGATTTTAAAAGGATAGATATGTTAAATAATATCGGACAAAGAGGTGTGAAATGGATTGGCTCAAATTTGGAGCATTTTATTTTTGAAATCCAAAGGAGGAAGAACTAGAGGATGTCATGGATCCAGAGGAGAACCTCGGTGACTTCCCGATCTATCTTATTATTTGGGTTTAGTTTTGAGGATGAATATTTAGGTGTTTCATCCTGCCAATTTTATTTGATTAGGGCTTACATTTATATAAAACGATCACACTAATAGCTTGGAAGATGTGAGCATTTAGGTCGTGACGAACGACAAACTCAGAATCCTAAGACGAGTTAGGGCTTATATTGTACATCAGAGCTATATAAAGGCCTAAAGATAATGTGAGGATTTATGTTGCATTAGGCAGACAACCTTGAAATCTAATGGTTTTGTTGTTTAATTCTAAGGAAATTGATTTAGCTAAGGAAGACAGGTTTTGCTGCTGAATATGGTCGTGTTGCCCACCATGCTAGCTCCAAGCTCCTCGCCGTGACGAGTTTAAGTTTTCTAGGGTGTCNTATTTAATATAAGAATTAAATAGGGTTTATATTAAACTGGGTTCGGACGAGCTTCCTATAAGGGCAAGCCCCAATAGTTAATTACATCTTAAATGACCAAAGCCACCTAAAAAAACTTTCGATAAAAATTAGGAAATATTATCTTCAAGGATTTCAAAAGGATAGAAATGTTTAATAATATCGGACAAAGAGGTGTGAAATGGGATTGGCTCAAATTTGGAGCATTTTATTTTTGAAATCCAAAGGAGGAAGAACTAGGGGATGTCATGGATCCAGAGGAGAACCTCGGTGACTTCCCGATCTATCTTATTATTTGGGTTTAGTTTTGAGGATGAATATTTAGGTGTTTCATCCTGCCAATTTTATTTGATTAGGGCTTACATTTATATAAAACGATCACACTAATAGCCTGGAAGATGTGAGCATTTAGGTCGTGACAAACGACAAACTCAAAATCCTAAGACGAGTTAGGGCTTATATTGTACATCAGAGCTATATAAAGGCCTAAAGATAATGTGAGGATTTATGTTGCATTAGGCAGACAACCTTGAAATCTAATGGCTTTGTTGTTTAATTCTAAGGAAATTGATTTAGCTAAGGAAGACAGATTTTGTTGCTAAAGATGGTCGTGCTGCCCACCATGCTAGCTCCAAGCTCCTTGCCGTGATGAGTTTAAGTTTTTTAGGGTGTTAGGTTATGATCTCAAATCGGATGACCCTATGGTTGAAGTTCGTTAAATGTTATGGGAGATGCTAAAGTTGATTAGAGCGACACCGGTTAGGATCCCACGGTTCCCTCGTTCCGACACCACTACTTTCTATTGAATTCACTTAGTCTAAATGAATTTACTAAACTCAACTTAATGAGTTTCATAATTTCATTTAGACCGTAGGAAGCCTCGTTAGCAACCGTAGGTTACCTCCTCCGAGGGATTCCTGATCATCCGATAGAGACGTCTTAATTTAGTTGTTGTTGTGGTTTTTTTGTGATGTTTGTGATTAAATTTTGAGTTGTCTGATATTTTGAATGTTGTGGCGGTGAATTTTATCTTAGTTGATTTTAGTTATAGTTTTGGGTTTTGGTTTTGTGGCTATCCTGATAGTTTTAGTTTTCATGCAGGGTGACATCGTTGTTTAGCATGCAAGTTTGTGTTAACATTAAAAGAAAGACGGTGTTGTAAACTGTGAAAGCGTACCTGGCGAGTCTTTCGTTCCACCACCTGAAACTCAAAATGCATGTCAGGGCATTTTATATTAAGCATGAAAGAAAAGTTTTGGTGACCTACCTAAACCCTAAATCATATCTTGGTGGGTCCTTATTTGTTTGATTAAGGATGATTTTTGTTAAGCAAAACATATTAATTTTAATAGACCTCCGGGGTATCAAACAGGTCTAGAGGAGTTTTCCTCTCACCGCCTGTTAAAAAGTCTCAAGCTCATTTAAACTTATTATGTTGCTTAATAACACATCCTGTAAATACCTTTTAATGCTCAGTGAACATTAATGTTTCAATTATCCCTAAGTGTGAGGTAATTATCATTTGTGATTTAATTTGTAAATTATGTGGGTGAAAACCCTTAAAGAAGCAAGTTAGTGCTATCAAAGACATTTAACCAACTTTTTAATTTAGGCTTGTAGTGTTTTAAAGATGTTTAAATTTAATTATGTTCACTTTTCTAATCCTTATTTAACCAGATTTGATTTAGCTTAGGTCACTGCTATGCTCTTAAGGTTTTGATGGATGTCTTAGTTATTTTTGAAAGAGATTAAAATTTTAAGTGATGATGATTCATTTTTTAAAGTTATTTGAACATCAAATAGAGGTATCAAATTAGTGAGTTATTAACACCCAAACCTATACCCCTAAGTCTAGGATAATTTATTTGACTAGACTTTCAAATTTTAATAATTTAAGGAAATTATAAATTTATTCTTTAATTAACAAAAGTGAGATTGGTTTTTACCAATTAATCCCCCTTTTGGTTTCAATCATCCAAAATGAATTAGTTAAAATCAGAGGTTACCCTTTTCTCTTTTTGAATTAAGCCTAAATGTTAATTAAGGCTAAACTTCCAAAATTACACTTTTGCCCCTAAGGCTCTATCACTTCATAATTTATCAAATTTAATTCAAATGACTTTGGAATGTTCATCCCACCTCACTCATGAATCAATTAAGACATTAGAGGAGAGAATGTGATTTTTTAAAATTTAATTTAATTTTCATATTTATTTTTATGTAAAAATAGGATTTTTCAAAGAAAATTATATAACTTTACCAAGGAAAAGCCTAGTCCCTTGAAATTTTTACTGGAGGTAGACTTAGACCAAAGAACCCTTTGGACCAAAGTTCATGATTTATTGAGTTTTATTTATGAAGTATTGATTAATTATAAAATATTTGGAGAGATGAAAGTTTTTGAAAAATCTCTCTGAGGTCAAATAACCTAGACAAGCAAATTTTACATTTTTTTTTATTTTTCTTTCATTTATTGGAATTATTTTGGTGAAAATCTATTTTTTAACCTTTAAAAATTATTTTAAGCTTTAAAATTCAATATCTTCATTTAGAAAGTCAGGAAAAATATTCTAATTGTTTCTTAAATTCTTAGAAAATAATTTAGAACATTTCTATGAATTTTATTATTTTTGTGATTCTTATCATTTTTTAATTATTTAAATATTAAAAATATGCTTGAAAATGGAATTTTTATTTTAATTTCAAATTTATTTTTAGAAAATTCATCTGATCACATAGAACTCGAAAAACCATTTTTAAAATTTTTTGAGTTTTATTTTAATTATTAAAAATTATTTTAGTACAAAAAATGTTATTTATCTTGAAAAATCAATTTAAGTTATTAAATGAGCTTCAAATGTTTTGAAATTTATGAGGAGTTCTCTGAACTTTGAATCTTAGTGGAGATTAAAAATTAAGTCATTTAAATATTTGTATTACCCAAAATTAATTTTCTTTGTGTTTTAGGGTTGGTGGAAATTAGGTGCATTCTTAATGACTTAACCCATGTAATATTTTTCATCTCTAGTCATATCAAACCTTCCAAAATTTTCTTGAAATTTTTTAAGCAATATGCTAATTATTATGATTAATTTATGAAAATAATAGACATAAACTTGAAAAATATGGATCTCTGTCTAGAGATCTCCTATGACTTTGGAAAAACCAAGAAATGTTCCTTAAGATAGAGGTTACAACATGTCAAAATTACAAGTCATGGTGAAATGTCTATATGCATGGAGAATCAAAAGACTCAAAACCATGTTTAATAAATTAAAAATAAAATATGCATCAATTGGACTTCAAATTATTTTCACATTGTTTTTCTCTATTCACGGAGCAAGAGGGTATTTTTATTTTATTTTTGTGATTTTTCTACACCAAGATATGTATTTTTGAAGTTAGGGAGCATTTTTTGATTTATTTAATTCCCTATTTATCTATTTAAACGCGTGGCACCACCTCGTCCTAAGCAACTCTGAAACTCCACGCGACGCGCTCCTATTTGACGTCGCCATCCACCTCAGCGGTGACTAGGCCCACAGTTCATGTAAGGGAGCGTTGTCCGACTTGATCTCATCCGTTGATGAGATAAACGTGAGATCAGATGGCTCTCCGTCATCGTCTCCAATGGCCTAGCCCAAGAACCGTCCATCTTCAATGCTTGATATCTCCCTCATTTCTCAACCAAATTGAATGAATTTTTTTTAAATGCTCGTCTAGACTAGAGGAACATATCTATACTGTTAAGATGTCATGAAATTAAGCCTAATCAAATGGAGAATCAAAATAGGCTCAGGCAGAGAGGGAGTTCAATACCTTTGCTCTGAGAAGGGAAGCTTCAATCAGAGGTGCTCAACATGTTTGTTGGCGTCCAAAGAGTCTAGGGATTAAGCCTCTTGCTGTGAGGAAAGGTCTAGATATGAATTCGACCAAGCTTAATTTCAGGTGTTGGTCTAGAGCTATGTTAGGGCCTCTGTGGAAGGGGGATTTTATGGGGCTTCTCCTTATTTCATTGTGGTGAAGGTGTGGGTAAGTTTAATTTGAGTTTGGTGGACGGTGGAGATGTATTGAGCTCTATCCTGGTTTTAGGTAGAAGTTTGAGCTCAAAATTGAGCTTCCATAGTGGGAATCAGTGGGGGAAAGTGGTTGGCTTGAGTTGAGGAGGTCTCAAAGAGTCTATGTGAGTAATTTGGAGGGCTCTCTTAGAGAAAATTTCAACTCGCCTTCCATGGCTGTGGAGGGGATATTTTATAAAAATGGGCTTGAGGGGCTGTCATGGCCAATGTTTGGGTGCAATGTGATGCTTAGGTGGAGGGCAGAGGGGCTCTAAAATTTGAATTGGATGAGCTGGCCTCTAGGTTTAAATTGGGTGAAGTTTAAGAGAGGGTGGCCTTCGGTTTTGGCTTCTCCGATGACTAGGCCGACTGACCAGGCCAGAGGAGGTGGCTAGGTGGTCAGGTGAGCCAGGGGAATATGTTAAAGCAATTAACTTAAATTGGTGGGAGGATTTGGCAAGAATATCTTTGGTCTGGGAAATTAAGCAATAAATCCTTTAATTTGATGGACCCTTGGTCCATAACTTATTTAGCTTGGGTTATGTGGTCTTGGCTCAGTCTTATGGGTCCAAAGATTGGCTGTGGTGGAGTTAATTTGGTCATGTTGAGTTTAATTTGGTCAAATTTGGTCATGGGTCCATTTAACTTCACATGGTCAAGGATTGGGTTTGGGTTAGGGTAGCCATGATTTCAAGCCCAATTAAATGGTGAATTTGATGTAGATGATTGTAAGGAACATTTTTGGTGAAGGGTTGAAGTGATTTTGAGTTCAATTGGAGGGTCGATTTGAAGGATTTTGGAGATTTGGTCATTTTGGGCATGATGGGCTAGACTTGGGTTTAGATTGGGCTAGCCTTAGGCTAAGTCCAAATTGATTGATGAGAATGGTCAATAGGAATGCCATGAATAGTTTTCAACATGAATTGGCTACCAATTTTGGGGCTAAAGAATTCAATTTGGTGAAATTTGGAGGCATAGCCAATTTGGGGCAAATTTTGGGGATTTTGGACTTAAGTCAAAATTAAATGAAATCGAGGCTTCACTAAGGCCAATTAAAGGTCAAGTTTGATGTTTAGGAATTTTATGAAGAGTTTTCAACATTAATCATGGAAAATTGAGTGGCCTATGAGTTTAATTGGGTGAGATTAGGTCATGTGGCCGAAATTGGGGCTTTTGATTTGGATCAAAATTGGGCTCAAAGAATGGTACAATTGAGCTTGAATTTAGTTTATATTGGTCATATGAAAGGTTAATTTGAGTTTATAATTGAAATTGGGGGAAATGGGGACCAATTTGATGGACATTTGAGGTGGATTTGGGGAGATTGGGCCTTTAAAGGTAATTTTAGGGGTTTTAGTCAAAATGGTCAAAATGACCAAATTAGGTCATGTGGTAGTTGAGAAAAGAAAAATTGGGAATATTTAGAGTATTTTGGGAGTTTTTAGACTTTTTTGGAATTATCTAAGGAGGGGTATTTTGGTAATTTGGCATTTTTTTTGGTAATTTTGGGTAATCTGGGTATTTTCAAAAGGCTTGAAATGATTTTTGAATAAACTTGGGTATTTTGGGTAAATTTTAGAATTTTGGCCAAATTTAGGGTCCCAATGGTATCTAGGTAATCTGGGGGAGTTTAGGGGCAAAAGGCTAAGTTGGGCATTTTGGTAGATTTGGGGCGCTAACCACCATAAATAAGCCATGGACCAATGGAAACCCCATTTGGGTCCTCTATGTACTGGTCTTAGCTAAACCTTAGCCTAGGGCCAATGGGTTTAGAGGACCATCTACATGAGTATCCCAAAAGTATCAAGGGATCAAAGTTAAGAAAATTTTGGGTTTGAATTTGTGAGTGATTGTGAGTGATTGTGAGTGAGGTGATGCTGGTGAGTGCCTTAACTCTAGACCAACACCCAAGGTTAACCTTAAGGTCCAACAGTTCTATAGGAACTCTTCTTGAGCTCCCTCATAGTGACCCCACCTATTAAGTGATAGAGGTTAGGACCAATATGTAGAACTTCAAGTTGAGTAAAGAGGAGTTTATAATTTCTAATGGTGAGGGTTCCTANCTCGAAAAACCATTTTTAAAATTTTTTGAGTTTTATTTTAATTATTAAAAATTATTTTAGTACAAAAAATGTTATTTATCTTGAAAAATCAATTTAAGTTATTAAATGAGCTTCAAATGTTTTGAAATTTATGAGGAGTTCTCTGAACTTTGAATCTTAGTGGAGATTAAAAATTAAGTCATTTAAATATTTGTATTACCCAAAATTAATTTTCTTTGTGTTTTAGGGTTGGTGGAAATTAGGTGCATTCTTAATGACTTAACCCATGTAATATTTTTCATCTCTAGTCATATCAAACCTTCCAAAATTTTCTTGAAATTTTTTAAGCAATATGCTAATTATTATGATTAATTTATGAAAATAATAGACATAAACTTGAAAAATATGGATCTCTGTCTAGAGATCTCCTATAACTTTGGAAAAACCAAGAAATGTTCCTTAAGATAGAGGTNAAAATTACACTTTTGCCCCTAAGGCTCTATCACTTCATAATTTATCAAATTTAATTCAAATGACTTTGGAATGTTCATCCCACCTCACTCATGAATCAATTAAGACATTAGAGGAGAGAATGTGATTTTTTAAAATTTAATTTAATTTTCATATTTATTTTTATGTAAAAATAGGATTTTTCAAAGAAAATTATATAACTTTACCAAGGAAAAGCCTAGNCATGAATCAATTAAGACATTAGAGGAGAGAATGTGATTTTTTAAAATTTAATTTAATTTTCATATTTATTTTAATGTAAAAATAGGATTTTTCAAAGAAAATTATATAACTTTACCAAGGAAAAGCCTAATCCCTTGAAATTTTTACTGGAGGTAGACTTAGACCAAAGAACCCTTTGGACCAAAGTTCATGATTTATTGAGTTTTATTTATGAAGTATTGATTAATTATAAAATATTTGGAGAGATGAAAGTTTTTGAAAAATCTCTCTGAGGTCAAATAACCNTTGAAATTTTTACTGGAGGTAGACTTAGACCAAAGAACCCTTTGGACCAAAGTTCATGATTTATTGAGTTTTTCGTGAATTATTAGAATTATTTTAATTTATGAAGTATTGATTAATTATAAAATATTTTGAGAGATGAAAGTTTTTGAAAAATCTCTCTGAGGTCAAATAACTTAGACAAGCAAATTTTACATTTTTTTTTATTTTTCTTTCATTTATTGGAATTATTTTGGTGAAAATCTATTTTTTAACCTTTAAAAATTATTTTAAGCTTTAAAATTCAATATCTTCATTTAGAAAGTCAGGAAAAATATTCTAATTGTTTCTTAAATTCTTAGAAAATAATTTAGAACATTTCTATGAATTTTATTATTTTTGTGATTCTTATCATTTTTTAATTATTTAAATATTAAAAATATGCTTGAAAATGGAATTTTTATTTTAATTTCAAATTTATTTTTAGAAAATTCATCTGATCACATAGAACTCGAAAAACCATTTTTAAAATTTTTTGAGTTTTATTTTAATTATTAAAAATTATTTTAGTACAAAAAATGTCATTTATCTTGAAAAATCAATTTAAGTTATTAAATGAGCTTCAAATGTTTTGAAATTTATGGGGAGTTCTCTGAACTTTGAATCTTAGTGGAGATTAAAAATTAAGTCATTTAGATATTTGTATTATCCAAAATTAATTTTCTTTGTGTTTTAGGGTTGGTGGAAATTAGGTGCATTCTTAATGACTTAACCCATATAATATTTTTCATCTCTAGTCATATCAAACCTTCCAAAATTTTCTTGAAATTTTTTAAGCAACATGCTAATTATTATGATTAATTTTTGAAAATAATAGACATAAACTTGAAAAATATGGATCTCTGTCTAGAGATCTCCTATGACTTTGGAAAAACCAAGAAATGTTCCTTAAGATAGAGGTTACAACATGTCAAAATTACAAGTCATGGTGAAATGTCTATATGCATGGAGAATCAAAAGACTCAAAACCATGTTTAATAAATTAAAAATAAAATATGCATCAATTGGACTTCAAATTATTTTCACATTGTTTTTCTCTATTCACGGAGCAAGAGGGTATTTTTATTTTATTTTTGTGATTTTTCTACACCAAGATATGTATTTTTGAAGTTAGGGAGCATTTTTTGATTTATTTAATTCCCTATTTATCTATTTAAACGCGTGGCACCACCTCGTCCTAAGCAACTCTGAAACTCCACGCGACGCGCTCCTATTTGACGTCGCCATCCACCTCAGCGGTGACTAGGCCCACAGTTCATGTAAGGGAGCGTTGTCCGACTTGATCTCATCCGTTGATGAGATAAACGTGAGATCAGATGGCTCTCCGTCATCGTCTCCAATGGCCTAGCCCAAGAACCGTCTATCTTCAATGCTTGATATCTCCCTCATTTCTCAACCAAATTGAATGAATTTTTTTTTTAAATGCTCGTCTAGACTAGAGGAACATATCTATACTGTTAAGATGTCATGAAATTAAGCCTAATCAAATGGAGAATCAAAATAGGCTCAGGCAGAGAGGGAGTTCAATACCTTTGCTCTGAGAAGGGAAGCTTCAATCAGAGGTGCTCAACATGTTTGTTGGCGTCCAAAGAGTCTAGGGATTAAGCCTCTTGCTGTGAGGAAAGGTCTAGATATGAATTCGACCAAGCTTAATTTCAGGTGTTGGTCTAGAGCTATGTTAGGGCCTCTGTGGAAGGGGGATTTTATGGGGCTTCTCCTTATTTCATTGTGGTGAAGGTGTGGGTAAGTTTAATTTGAGTTTGGTGGACGGTGGAGATGTATTGAGCTCTATCCTGGTTTTAGGTAGAAGTTTGAGCTCAAAATTGAGCTTCCATAGTGGGAATCAGTGGGGGAAAGTGGTTGGCTTGAGTTGAGGAGGTCTCAAAGAGTCTATGTGAGTAATTTGGAGGGCTCTCTTAGAGAAAATTTCAACTCGCCTTCCATGGCTGTGGAGGGGATCTTTTATAAAAATGGGCTTGAGGGGCTGTCATGGCCAATGTTTGGGTGCAATGTGATGCTTAGGTGGAGGGCAGAGGGGCTCTAAAATTTGAATTGGACGAGCTGGCCTCTAGGTTTAAATTGGGTGAAGTTTAAGAGAGGGTGGCCTTCGGTTTTGGCTTCTCCGATGACTAGGCCGACTGACCAGGCCAGANATTGGACGAGCTGGCCTCTAGGTTTAAATTGGGTGAAGTTTAAGAGAGGGTGGCCTTCGGTTTTGGCTTCTCTGACGACTAGGCCGACCGACCAGGCCAGGGGAGGTGGCTAGGTGGTCAGGTGAGCCAGGGGAATATGTTAAAGCAATTAACTTAAATTGGTGGGAGGATTTGGCAAGAATATCTTTGGTCTGGGAAATTAAGCAATAAATCCTTTAATTTGATGGACCCTTGGTCCATAACTTATTTAGCTTGGGTTATGTGGTCTTGGCTCAGTCTTATGGGTCCAAAGATTGGCTGTGGTGGAGTTAATTTGGTCATGTTGAGTTTAATTTGGTCAAATTTGGTCATGGGTCCATTTAACTTCACATGGTCAAGGATTGGGTTTGGGTTAGGGTAGCCATGATTTCAAGCCCAATTAAATGGTGAATTTGATGTAGATGATTGTAAGGAACATTTTTGGTGAAGGGTTGAAGTGATTTTGAGTTCAATTGGAGGGTCAATTTGAAGGATTTTGGAGATTTGGTCATTTTGGGCATGATGGGCTAGACTTGGGTTTAGATTGGGCTAGCCTTAGGCTAAGTCCAAATTGATTGATGAGAATGGTCAATAGGAATGCCATGAATAGTTTTCAACATGAATTGGCTACCAATTTTGGGGCTAAAGAATTCAATTTGGTGAAATTTGGAGGCATAGCCAATTTGGGGCAAATTTTGGGGATTTTGGACTTAAGTCAAAATTAAATGAAATCGAGGCTTCACTAAGGCCAATTAAAGGTCAAGTTTGATGTTTAGGAATTTTATGAAGAGTTTTCAACATTAATCATGGAAAATTGAGTGGCCTATGAGTTTAATTGGGTGAGATTAGGTCATGTGGCCGAAATTGGGGCTTTTGATTTGGATCAAAATTGGGCTCAAAGAATGGTACAATTGAGCTTGAATTTAGTTTATATTGGTCATATGAAAGGTTAATTTGAGTTTATAATTGAAATTGGGGGAAATGGGGACCAATTTGATGGACATTTGAGGTGGATTTGGGGAGATTGGGTCTTTAAAGGTAATTTTAGGGGTTTTAGTCAAAATGGTCAAAATGACCAAATTAGGTCATGTGGTAGTTGAGAAAAGAAAAATTGGGAATATTTAGAGTATTTTGGGAGTTTTTAGACTTTTTTGGAATTATCTAAGGAGGGGTATTTTGGTAATTTGACATTTTTTTTGGTAATTTTGGGTAATTTGGGTATTTTCAAAAGGCTTGAAATGATTTTTGAATAAACTTGGGTATTTTGGGTAAATTTTAGAATTTTGGCCAAATTTAGGGTCCCAATGGTATCTAGGTAATCNTATGAAAGGTTAATTTGAGTTTATAATTGAAATTGGGGGAAATGGGGACCAATTTGATGGACATTTGAGGTGTATTTGGGGAGATTGGGCCTTTAAAGGTAATTTTAGGGGTTTTAGTCAAAATGGTCAAAATGACCAAATTAGGTCATGTGGTAGTTGAGAAAAGAAAAATTGGGAATATTTAGAGTATTTTGGGAGTTTTTAGACTTTTTTGGAATTATCTAAGGAGGGGTATTTTGGTAATTTG
>JXCR01034815.1:323633-336673 GCA_002079205.1 Phalaenopsis hybrid cultivar | reverse complement strand
GTTCTTGTATACATATCTTTAATGACTTGAATATAAGTCATATCAACACCTTTCTTCTAAAGAACTCTCTAAAGGATATCTCTTGGAACCTTATCGTAAGCTTTTTCTAAATTAATAAAAATCATATGTAGATCCTCCTTTTTATCTTTGAGCTTCTCCATCTAACCTCTCAATAAACGTATATCTTCCATAGTAGACCTGCTCGGAATAAACCCAAATTAATTATGATAAATCTTAGTAATACGTCTTAACCTTTGTTCAATTACCCCCTCCCATAATTTTAAAGTATGAGCACCAACTTAATTCCTCTATAATTGACACATTCTTGTGCATCCCCTTTATACTTAAAAAATGGGGGCCAAAATACTTTTCCTCCACTCCTCAGGCATCTTTTTAGTTTTTAAAATAATATTAAAGAGTTTGTAAGCCAAAAAACACCCAAATCTCCTAAATATTTCCACACCTCAATTGGTATATCATCAAGTCTTACACACTTTTCACCCTTGGTTTTCTTTAAAGCCTTCTCAACTTCATTTTTACAAATACGACGACAAAAATGAAATATTTTATTATTGTTAATGATATTAAGATCACTAAGGTTGATTGTATTTTTCAAAACTTCAGTAAAAAGTTTATCAAAATAACTCACCCACCAATTTTTAATATCATTTTCTAAGAAAAACACTTCTAGATTTTCATCTTTAATACACTTTACTTGAGTTAAATCTTTACTTTTCTTTTCTCTTTGTTTGACTAGTTTTTTTAATATATTTTTCACCCTCCTTAGTATCTAATCTATGATAAAGATCACTAAAAGTAGAATTTTTTTCATCACAGATTGTTCTCTTAGACTCCATACGGGCTGTTTGATATTTTTCCCAGTTCTCTAAGCTTCTACATTTAAACCAATTTTTATAACATACCTTCTTATATTTTATATTTTCTTGCATGTTATTATTCCACTACCAACTATTTTTATTTATAAAAATTTTTTCTTTTGATACTCCAAGTACAATTTTTGCCACTTATTTAATAGTTTTGTTACTTTATCCCATGTAGAATTTGCTTCTTCATGAACATCCCAAATTTTGAAATATTGAATTTTACTCAAAAAAATAATTTCATTTGTGTCTTTTAGATACCCCATCTAATTCTACGACGATGAATCCTAATATTCATTATTTTACAATTCTTCATCTTAAAATCTAGAACTAATAATCGATGTTGAGTACTTAAATCCTTACTTGGAATGACCTTACAATCATTACATTCTCGACGATCTCTTCTTCTCATAAGAAAATAGTTAATTTGTGTTTTATTTGATCCATTCTTATAAATAATAATATGCTTATCTCTTTTCTTGAATAAAGTATTAGCAATAACAAAATCACACGCTAAAGAAAAATTTAATATAGCTCTGTTTTCTTCATTAATCACTCCAAAAACTGTAGTCACCATGAATATTTCTAAAATTTTCTACCAATCTACTGAAATGTCCATTTAAATATTCTCTAATGAAAATTATTTATTCGAAAGGTATCATTTGTATTAAGTCTTCTAAGTCGTTCCTGNATGTCCATTTAAATATTCTCTAATGAAAATTATTTATTCGAAAGGTATCATTTGTATTAAGTCTTCTAAGTCCCAANTCTTATAAATAATAATATGCTTATCTCTTTTCTTGAATAAAGTATTAGCAATAACAAAATCATACGCTAAAGAAAAATCTAATATAGCTCTGTTTTCTTCATTAATCACTCCAAAAACCGTAGTCACCATGAATATTTCTAAAATTTTCTACCAATCTACTGAAATGTCCATTTAAATATTCTCTAATGAAAATTATTTATTCGAAAGGTATCATTTGTATTAAGTCTTCTAAGTCGTTCCTGAATTTATCTTTAGAACCTATATCTAAACCTAATTGAGGAGCACAAACACTTATAATAATAAAAATCTTAGTATTAACAATAATCTTAAGGGCTATAATTCTATCTCCGACTTTATTAATTTTTACAACATTATCTTTTAAACTGATATCTATAATTACACCTATCCCATATCTAGTGCACTCTTACTTGAATACCAAAGTTTAAAACCTAAGTTATCAATCTCCTTAACCTCTTCTCCAATCTATTTAGTTTCTTGAACACATAAGATATTTATCTTTCTATGAAACATAATACCAGCTAATTCCATTAGNTTTTGAAGTCATTGCCTGAAACAATTTATTGGTAAGATTTGAAATGGATGAACGTTGTTATACCTATGAATGCTTTATTTTTCCCTCAAAACCCGTAACATACTGCATTTGACATAAATTGGTTAGNCTTTGAAGTCATTGCCTGAAACAATTTATTGGTAAGATTTGAAATGGATGAACGTTGTTATACCTATGAATGTTTTATTTTTCCCTCAAAACCCATAACATACTGCATTTGACATAAATTGGTTATTTGTTAGATGGGATCAGCTATTCAAGCTGAAAAGCATTCGTAATTTTATTCACACTGGCATGGGATTGTCCAAAAAGATTGATATGTGTTTTGGTTTTAATCTTAACATTGTTTTGTCGAGGACAAATTGAACTTTTGTGAGTTTTCAACTAAAATTTTGGTTAAAATTTTTCCACATGTAGGGGTAGAAACATACAAAACATTTGAATTTTGGCTATTTACAAAACACACCCTTTGTAACTCTTATGTTTTTTGAAATTTTACCCAAATATTGAAGCTCACAACAAAGCTCCAACTCACATGTTTTTGCTTCAAATTTCTAATGATTTGCTCATGATAAGTGTAAATATTGGGAATTGATGGTTCAAAAATGACGTGCTAGTTTTATAAATAATCAAAATTTGAGTGTTTTGTATGTAATTCTGCCAAAATATTTACGTGTTTTATATTAATGAAACCAGTACCACAAATGGTCTATAAAAAGTTTTAAATTTTAGTTTTCTATGAAGACCTCGCACATATAAATATAAATAGATAAAAATCCAGACACCAAAGTTTTTATTGAAAAATATTAAAATATAAAAATATTACATGATCTGATCATAAGNAATAGATAAAAATCCAGACACCAAAGTTTTTATTGAAAAATATTAAAATATAAAAATATTACATGATCTGATTATAAGATATGAACTAGTTGAAATGATTGACTAATAACAACAACAACAACAACAAAACCTTTATCCCACTAAGCTGGCTCGGCTACATGAATACTTTTTTCTCCATTGGGTCCTATTCAGTGTCATATTTTCATTTAATTCTAATAAATTAAGATCATTTTTTATACAATATGTCCAAGTCATCCTAGGTCTACCTCTGCCTTTCTTTGCATAAGTCAAATCTAAAAGATCTACTCTTCTAATCAGATCATCAGAAAGTCGATTTTAATGTGACCAAACCATCTGAGACGACTCTCTCCATTTTTGTCTATCACTAGAGCTACACTAACCCTATCACATNGTGTCATATTTTCATTTAATTCTAATAAATTAAGATCATTTTTTATACAATATGTCCAAGTCATCCTAGGTCAACCTCTGCCTTTCTTTGCATAAGTCAAATCTAAAACATCTACTCTTCTAATCAGATCATCAGAAAGTCGATTTTAATGTGACCAAGCCATCTGAGACGGCTCTCTCCATTTTTGTCTATCACTAGAGCTACACTAACCCTATCAGAGATATATTCATTTCACATTTTGTCTCTAAGTGTAAAGCCACTCATCCATCTAATCATTCTCATCTCTGCAACACTTAACTTAGTTTTATGCTTTTTTTTTAAAGACCAGCATTCAACTCCATATAGCATTGTAGGTCTCACCACCATCTTATAAAATTTTCCTTTCAGTCTAAGTGGTATTTTCCTATCACACAATAGGCCCGAAGCATTCCACTTCAACCAATCAACTTGAATTCTACTAATAACATCCCCATCAATATCACCATCACTTTGAACAATAGACCCGAGATATTTAAAGCATTCACAACTTTTAATGGTTTGATCACTCAAAGTTACATTTTTGTCACTAGATCTACTACTACTAAAATTACATTCCATGTATTCAGCTTTAGTTCTACTCAAATGAAGGCCTTTAGACTCTAAGATAGACCTCCATAATTCAAGTTTTTCTTGAGCTTTTTCTCTCGTCTTATCCACAGAAGGATATCATCAGCAAATAGCAAACACCAAATTATATCCTCCTATAAGTGTCCAGTAAGACCATCCATAACTAAAGCAAAAAGATATGGGCTTAAAGCTGATCCCCGATGTAAACCAACAAAAATTGGAAAATATTTGGTCAATCCTCCTTCTGTTAAAACACAACTAACAGTTCTTTATACATATCTTTAATGACTTGAATATAAGTCATATCAACACCTTTCTTCTAAAGAACTCTCTAAAGGATATCTCTTGGAACCTTATCGTAAGCTTTTTCTAAATTAATAAAAATCATATGTAGATCCTCCTTTTTATCTTTGAGCTTCTCCATCTAACCTCTCAATAAACGTATATCTTCCATAGTAGACCTGCTCGGAATAAACCCAAATTAATTATGATAAATCTTAGTAATACGTCTTAACCTTTGTTCAATTACCCCCTCCCATAATTTTAAAGTATGAGCACCAACTTAATTCCTCTATAATTGACACATTCTTGTGCATCCCCTTTATACTTAAAAAATGGGGGTCTAAAATACTTTTCCTCCACTCCTCAGGCATCTTTTTAGTTTTTAAAATAATATTAAAGAGTTTGTAAGCCAAAAAACACCCAAATCTCCTAAATATTTCCACACCTCAATTGGTATATCATCAAGTCTTACACACTTTTCACCCTTGGTTTTCTTTAAAGCCTTCTCAACTTCATTTTTACAAATACGACGACAAAAATGAAATATTTTATTATTGTTAATGATATTAAGATCACTAAGGTTGATTGTATTTTTCAAAACTTCAGTAAAAAGTTTATCAAAATAACTCACCCACCAATTTTTAATATCATTTTCTAAGAAAAGCACTTCTAATTAAAAAGTTTATCAAAATAACTCACCCACCTATGTTGAATATTTTTTTCTAAGAAAAGTACTTTTTTAGATCTTTAATACACTTTACTTGAGTTAAATCCTTACTTTTCTTTTCTCTTTGTTTGGNTAGATTTTCATCTTTAATACACTTTACTTGAGTTAAATCTTTACTTTTCTTTTCTCTTTGTTTGACTAGTTTTTTTAATATATTTTTCACCCTCCTTAGTATCTAATCTATGATAAAGATCACTAAAAGTAGAATTTTTTTCATCACAGATTGTTCTCTTAGACTCCATACGGGCTGTTTGATATTTTTCCCAGTTCTCTAAGCTTCTACATTTAAACCAATTTTTATAACACACCTTCTTATATTTTATATTTTCTTGCATGTTATTATTCCACTACCAACTATTTTTATTTATAAAAATTTTTTCTTTTGATACTCCAAGTACAATTTTTGCCACTTATTTAATAGTTTTGTTACTTTATCCCATGTAGAATTTGCTTCTTCATGAACATCCCAAATTTTGAAATATTGAATTTTACTCAAAAAAATAATTTCATTTGTGTCTTTTAGANCGATCCCTGATGTAAACCAACAAAAATTGGAAAATATTTGGTCAATCCTCCTTCTGTTAAAACACAACTAACGGTTCTTGTATACATATCTTTAATGACTTGAATATAGGTCATATCAACACCTTTCTTCTAAAGAACTCTCTAAAGGATATCTCTTGGAACCTTATCGTAAGCTTTTTCTAAATTAATAAAAATCATATGTAGATCCTCCTTTTTATCTTTGAGCTTCTCCATCTAACCTCTCAATAAACGTATAGCTTCCATAGTAGACCTGCTCGGAATAAATCCAAATTAATTATGATAAATCTTAGTAATACGTCTTAACCTATGTTCAATTACCCCCTCCCATAATTTTAAAGTATGAGACACCAACTTAATTCCTCTATAATTGACACATTCTTGTGCATCCCCTTTATACTTAAAAATGGGGGCCAAAATACTCTTCCTCCACTCCTCAGGCATCTTTTTAGTTTTTAAAATAATATTAAAGAGTTTAGTAAGCCAAAAAACACCCAAATCTCCTAAATATTTCCACACCTCAATTGGTATATCATCAAGTCTTACACACTTTTCACCCTTGGTTTTCTTTAAAGCCTTCTCAACTTCATTTTTACAAATACGACGACAAAAATGAAATATTTTATTATTGTTAATGATATTAAGATCACTAAGGNTATATATATATATATATATATATATATATATATATATATATATATATACATATATATATATATATATAATTTAATTATATATATAATTTTGAAAAGTAACATTTTAAATTTTGAAAAATAATATTTTAATTTTAAAAAATGAGACTAATAAGATCTCATTTATTTAATAATTTAAATAAACAAACACAATAACACTAGCAATGCACCTATCCTAAAGAACAAACACATTACTAGATAATGAGGCTCGATTAAACAAACTAATGAATTCATAACATCCGTTTGGTCTGCGAAACCNAATAAACAAACACAATAACACTAGCAATGCACCTATCCTAAAGAACAAACACATTACTAGATAATGAGGCTCAATTAAACAAACTAATGAATTCATAACATCCGTTTGGTCTGCGAAACTATTATGTTGACCGACAAGTTTTCCTATATAATATGAAAGATTAGACAAGGTTTATATTACATAGTTTCAAAGTTTCTTATAAGGGCAGTCCCCTATAGTTAATTACATCTTAAATGACCAAAGACACCTAAGAAAACTCTCGTTTTAAATAAGAGATGTTGTCTTTAAGATTTCAAAGTTTAGGGCTTCTAAGGTCGAACGAAGAAATATCAAATGGGAAAGATTGAATAAGAATAGTTATTTTGGAATCTAAAGAGAGAAAACTAGGGGATGTCGCAGATCCTGAGTCGAGCCTCAAGGACTTTCCAAACAATGCTATGGTTTGGATTCAATTTTGAGGAAATATTATTAAATGTCTCATCTTGTCGTTTTTAATATCTTAGAGTTCACATTTGCATGATACCACTTGTGCAAATAACCTGGAAGATAAGAGAGTTTATGCCGCAACAAAAAATAACCCCAGAGCCTAAAGTGAGTTAGGGCTTATATTGCACAACATAACTGTGCGAAGGCTTACAAATAAGTTGAAGATTTATGCCGTACCTATAACTTATTATTTAATTCTTCTGAAAGGTTTGCTGATGATGATCTCGTTTGCTCTATCGAAGATGTTCTTCCATAAGTCATCATTATGCTACATAGGGAGTTTGCTCCAAGCTCCTCGTCAAAGTAGCGACTCTAGTNAAACTATTATGTTGACCGACAAGTTTTCCTATATAATATGAAAGATTAGACAAGGTTTATATTACATAGTTTTAAAGTTTCTTGTAAGGGCAGTCCCCTATAGTTAATTACATCTTAAATGACCGAAGACACCTAAGAAAACTCTCGATTTAAATAAAAGATGTTGTCTTTAAGATTTCAAAGTTTAGGGCTTCTAAGGTCGAACGAAGAAATATCAAATGGGAAAGATTGAATAAGAATAGTTATTTTGGAATCTAAAGAGAGAAAACTAGGGGATGTCGCAGATCCTGAGTCGAGCCTCAAGGACTTTCCAAACAATGCTATGGTTTGGATTCAATTTTGAGGAAATATTATTAAATGTTTCATCCTGCCGTTTTTATTATCTTAGAGTTCACATTTGCATGATACCACTTGTGCAAATAACCTGGAAGATAAGAGGGTTTATGCCGAAACAAAAAATAACCCCAGAGCCTAAAGTGAGTTAGGGCTTATATTGCACAACATAACTGTGCGAAGGCTTACAAATAAGTTGAAGATTTATGCCGTACCTATAACTTATTATTTAATTCTTCTGAAAGGTTTGCTGATGATGATCTCGTTTGCTCTATCGAAGATGTTCTTCCATCAGTGATCATTATGCTACCTAGGGAGTTTGCTCCAAGCTCCTCGTCATAGTAGTGACTCTAGCGTTTCATGATTTTGTAGTTATATGTCAGGTTTATTGTTGTTGTTTTTGTTTAGGAGTTTTTTTTTGGGAATTTTAATATATGTTAAGAGACACCAGTTAAAATCCCACGGTTACATCATTCCGACACCACTATTTTCTTTTGAGTTTACTTAATTTAAATAAATTATCAAGCTCATTTAAAATGGAGAACTTCCGTTAGCAACCGTATGTTACATCATACGGGAAATTCTTGTAAACTCAAAAGTAGTGTATTATGTTCGTTCCTTATTTTGAAAGTGTAGATTTAATTTTGAAAGTGTGTTTTTGTTGCTTTCATTTTTGGTTTAGTTTTGCATGTAAATCAAATAAATGCAGACAGAAAATGCTGTAAGGTAAATAAGAAAATTGCATTGCATAAAATGTAAATGCATACACGGGCCTCTACTATCACTATATGATTAGCCTCATAAAACATAATATAATTTACATGGAATTTAAATAAATTTACAGGAAAATAAAACATGAACATTCAATATGAAAGTTGAAAAGTGAGTCATAAGAAAACACAAGTAAAAGAAAACCCGTGGTTACATATGAAAAACCACGACTAGGTGTAAGACTTTAATGAAGGTGGGGACTCATAGCTGGACTGTGCTTCCTAATCTTGAGTAAGAACTACCAACCCAATAAGCTACGGAGGGCAATCCCTAATCTCAATCCATGTGATTAACCGTGGACCTTTGTAAACTTTCATTTTAATTTAATTTTCATGCACATAGAATTTACTTTAGCAGACAAAGTAGTTATGTTGTGAAAAGGGTTGTTGTTTGAAATATTTTTGCTAAGTAGTATATTCCATAGGCTAATTACTCCAATCGAGCTAGGACTATTGGCAACTTGAGAGTATCAGGGGTAATAATCTTATCAAGAGTCGACAAATAATATCATTGGTTATATCCTCTCCCCTTATTGAAGGTCCTTGAGGTAGGAGATATTATTCCAAATCCCACTTTGTATCCCTCATTTATCACATATTAGCATTATCATCATTGCCATAGCCACATAGACCTCAGACTTACACAAGCCCGATGATCCATATGTGGCAATAACAAATATTCCCAGTTACTCACAAGGACTTAAATACCTTAGATAAGACTTAAGACCTTGAGCATTGGGCCATAAATGTAGAATAAGTAGTGTAGGATATTTTTATTTATTTAAGTGATTTAACGGGTCCCGAGGAATAACTTGGTATGTCCTTAAATGTTTTAAGGATGATTTTATTGAACAAAACATAATAAGTTCAGTTATCTTTTAAAATGTCTAAAAGATTATAAAAGTTTTAGGGGCATAACCCTAAATAACCTTTAAGGTATTCTGAATGATTTTGAGTTCATTTAAACTTATTATGTTATTAAATTAATCATCCAAAACTAAATTTAGATGCAGTGTAATTCATTTATCCCGTGCTCAATGAACTTTGATAATTTAATTACCTCATGAGCAGAGTAATTAGACATTCACTCGAAGTTTTATTTTAGAATTATGTGGATGGATACCCTTACGGGCAAGCTGGATCATTAAGGGTCTTGCTCTTGATTAAAGTTGGGATTGTTGTGCTTTGAAGGTATCCAAGACTAGACATGTTTCCCTTTTCTAAACCTCATCAAGTAAATTCAGATCAAACCTAATTTACTACTAAACCCTTAAGTTAAGTTTTCAGAGTAAATTATCAATAATTAAAATGTTGAGTTAGATGGATTTAATTCTTATTAAAAAATCATAATTATCATCTAATTGACCAAAAAAAAATATGTTGAGATTTTCATACCTATTTGACACTATTTTTGATGATATTGCACTTTTAAAAAATNTCCGTTAGCAACCGTATGTTACATCATACGGGAAATTCTTGTAAACTCAAAAGTAGTGTATTATGTTCGTTCATTATTTTGAAAGTGCAGATTTAATTTTGAAAGTGTGTTTTTGTTGCTTTCATTTTTGGTTTAGTTTTGCATGTAAAGTAAATAAATGCAGACAGAAAATGCTATAAGGTAAATAAGAAAATTGCAATGCATAAAATGTAAATGCAAACCTGGGCCTCTGCTATCACTGTATGGTTAGCCTCATAAAACATAATATAATTGACATGGAATTTAAATAAATTTACAGGAAAATAAAACAGGAACATTCAATATGAAAAGTTGAAAAGTGAGTCATAAGAAAACACGAGTAAGTAAAAGAAAACCCGTGGTTCCATATGAAAAACCACGACTAGGTGTAAGACTTTAATGAAGGTGGGGACTCATAGTTGGACTTTGCTTCCTAATCTTGAGTAAGAACTACCAACCCAATAAGCTACGGAGGGCATTCCCTAATCTCAACCCATGTGATTAACCGCAGACCTTTGTAAACTTTCATTTTAATTTAATTTTCATGCACATAGAATTTACTTTAGCAGACAAAAGTAGTTATGTTGTGAAAAGGGTTGTTGTTTGTAATATTTTTGCTAAGTAGTATATTCCATAGGTTAATTACTCCAATCGAGCTAGGACTATTGGCAACTTGAGAGTATCAGGGGTAATAATCTTATCAAGAGTCGAAAAATAATATCACTAGTTCTATCCTCTCCTCTTATTGAAGGTCCTTGAGGTAGGAGATATTATTCCAAATCCCACTTTGTATCCCTCATTTATCACATATTAGCATTATCGTCATCGCCATAGCCACATAGACCTCAGACTTACACAAGCCCGATGATCCATATGTGGCAAGAACAAATATTCCCAGTTACTCACAAGGACTTAAATACCTTAGATAAGACTTAAGACCTTGAGCATTGGGTCATAAATGTAGAATAAGTAGTGTAGGGCATTTTTATTTATTTAAGTGATTTAACGGGTCCCGAGGAATAACTTGGTATGTCCCTAAATGTTTTAAGGATGATTTTATTGAACAAAGCATAATAAGTTCAGTTATCTTTTAAAATATCCAAAAGATTATAAAAGTTTTAGGGGCATAACCCTAAACAACCTTTAAGGTATTCTGAATGATTTTGAGTTCATTTAAACTTATTATGTTATTAAATTAATCATCCAAAACTAAATTTAGATGCAGTGTAATTCATTTATCCTGTGCTCAATGAGCTTTGATAATTTAATTACCTCATGAGCAGAGTAATTAGACATTCACTCGAAGTTTTATTTTGGAATTATGTGGATGGATACCCTTACGGGCAAGCTGGATCATTAGGGTCTTGCTCTTGATTAAAGTTGGGCTTGTTGTGCTTTGAAGGTATCCAAGACTAGACATGTTTCCCTTTTCTAAACCTCATCAAGTAAATTCAGATCAAACCTAATTTACTACTAAACCCTTAAGTTCAGTTTTTAGAGTAAATTATCAATAATTAAAATGTTGAGTTAGATGGACTTAATTCTTATTAAAAAATCATAATTATCATCTAATTGACCAAAGAAAAATTTATTGAGATTTTCATACCTATTTGACACTATTTTTGATGATATTACACTTTAAAAAAAGGTATTTTTGATGTTTTGTTGCACGAATGATGAATTAGGGTAATTGGAGCAAAAATATGCAAAAAGAAGCAAATTTGGAGCGAAAATGACCAAAATGTGAAAATTTGAACTAGGGCGCTGACGGCGAGCCCAACGGCGCCAACGATGGACTTTTCCCAAGACTCCAGATTTAATTCACTTAGAAGACCAGCCGACGGCGGTCTCAAGGCTGCCGACGGCGAGATCGACGGTTATGTCCAAAAATGCATTGGATGAAGATGAATTTTGGAGGGGTGCTTAGACAACTCTTGGGAAAACTCATCCGCAACTTTATCGAATCTATAACTGTTATCAAGTTTTTGGTGCCGTTGATGAGGAATTCAATCTTTTAGCAGCTGTATTAAATACTTGTATTTTTAAGCATATATAAAGTCACTGTGAAGTTTTTGACGCCGTTGCTGGGAGTAAACAAGAATCATAATTAGAGTAATGACAAATTAGGATTATTAGAAAATTTTTACTTGAATTGCAACTTATTTTCATATTTAGTTAATTGTTTTACTGTGTACTGATTTCAAATTGTATGCGTAAATTTGGATATGAAAATCTTATACCTTAGTTAACTGTTTTACTGTGTACTGATTTCAAATTGTATGCGTAAATTTGGACCTGAAAATTTTATACCCTACTATTCGGAATTAAAATGCACTGTTAGAAAAATTAGAAGATTGAGAAGAGAACCTAGAAATTATGATACAATGGAAAACAACAAGAACAATCAAGGAATAGAAAATGAACACCAACCTAGACCCCTACGAGATTATGTAAATCCTACAACAAATGAAATTCACTTATCTATCCAAAATCCTGATGTAGCTGCTAATTCATTTGAGCTTAAACTTGCTATTATCCAAATTGTACAAAGCAATCAATTCAGAGGTACACTAAACGAAGATCCTAACTTACACCTCACTAGTTTTTTAGAACTGTGTGCTACTTTTAATTATGACAGAGTTTGAAACGATGCTGTTAGACTTAGACTTTTTCCTTTTTCAGTGAGGGAAAAGGCTAAGATGTGGTTAAATTCGTTAGCACCAGGATCTTTTAGAACTTGAGGAGAACTTTCACAGAAATTTCTATCTAAATATTTCCCTCCATCCAAAACTACTAGAACTTGGGGAGAACTTTCACAAAAATTTCTATCCAAATATTTCCCTCCATCCAAAACTATTAAGAACTTGGGGAGAACTTTCACAGAAATTTCTATCCAAATATTTCCCTCCATCCAAAACTGCTGAACTTAGAAATGACATAACATCAAACTTGGGGAGAACTGTTACAGAAATTTCTATCCAAATATTTCCCTCCATCCAAAACTGCTAGACTTGGGGAGAACTTTCACAAAAATTTCTATCCAAATATTTCCCTCCATCCAAAACTGCTAAAATTAGAAATGACATAACATC
>JXCR01034815.1:276613-288419 GCA_002079205.1 Phalaenopsis hybrid cultivar | reverse complement strand
TTATGTATAAATGTGATGTTTTGTGTTGTAAAAGTTTATTTGTGATAAGTACATCATTTAATCACTTAAAATTATGTCTATAATGATTGAGGGGATATCATTTAGGCTTGAAATTGATCGAAATCCCAAAAATTTGAAAACTGAACCAAATTAATAGAGCTCGCCGACGGCGCCCTCGACTCCGCCGACGACATATTTTTCCCAAGAGTTATGTTTAAATTTCAATAGAGCACGATGACGGCTCCAAACACCCCGCCAACGGTGAGCTCGCAAAAAAACACCTTTAACCATAATTTTAACCAGTCAACCACCACTATTCATCATCCCCTTCGTCGTAAAAACACAATTTTTGACCTAGGGCTTGAGAGATCTTGGATTTGTGGCGATTTCAAGGATTTTTGACAGGAATTTGATCATCTCTTGGTAAGAGCTTCACTCCAAACTAAAAATATTTGATTTTCACCATGAATTTCTTTCATATTGAGGAGATCTAAAAAATTTGAGAATGTGAAGAAAATATTGGGAAGAAATTCATAGATCTTAGTGTTGAACTCTTAGAATTACTTTTGGAAGCAATTATTTGAATGTTTGAAGTATATTTTGAAATTTTTCTATAATTGTGATTAGATTGAAATGACTCCATGTCAAAAGAGATGAATTGAGTTCGATGAGTCTTGCTTTGTTAATGTGAAGGCTCAATCAAGATCTACTTCACTATTTAAAGGAAAGAAGCGTATACAAGATCGAGTTTTGAAAGTTTGGGAGGAAAAAATTGAAAGAGTTATTGCCGATCGGAGGTAGGAAAATTTTTGTTACACCACTAATAAAGCCGTTGCAAATATTGTGAAGGAATTCTATGCCAACGTATTCTATTCTGAAGACGGAATCATTCAAGTGTGGGGATTTCCTACTGAATTTACTGCCGCCCGCATCAACACCTTTTACGAAGTCCCAGATTCTTATAGCTGTCAATATGAATCCTTTAGTACTATAGAAGGCTCCCTGAATGATGTGATCAACTTTCTCACTGATGGGAAAGGAACTTGGAAGATAAAGCAACGAAAACGGGTAAATTTTTCTGCTTCCTTGCTGAATGCCACCTCTAAGGCGTAGCACTATTTCATTTCCTCTACTCTGTTACCTACTTATCACCATAGTGAGGCAACTAAAGATAGAACTATTCTGAATTTCAGTATTCAGAATAATAGAACTATAAATGTGGGGAGATTAATTTTAAGAACATATTGACAACGGTAAGAAGTGAAACAAGTGGAGGTCTAGGACATCCTGACCTTACTTATGCACTTTGCCAACTTTCTAGAGTGGAAGCTAGAGGAAATGAGGAATGGGTTTACCCTATGAAACCTATTAACAAAGCCAATTTGAAAACATATGAATCCCATGAGAAAAGGAGAACTGGAAGTAGAAGTCAAGAACCTTCTACTAGTAGAGATGTCCCCTCTACAAGTTATGACCTTCCACCTTCTAGTTCCCCTACTCTGACTGATTTGATGAATGAGTTGACCTTGTAGTGGAAGAGCATAGAATTGATAAATGAAAGGATTGGAGGTTTAGAACGTCGACATGATTATAATAGTGAGTACTTTCAGAGACATTCAAATTTTGAGGTAGCTTATTACGAAGTTCCGGCCCGACACTACAGAAGTGAGCCTGATGTTACTTTCACTGAGTGCCCCTGATATACTCAATATTAAAACAATCCACCTGCTGATCAAGGAGACGAGGACATAGTTTAGGATTTTGATATTTGATAGTAGTTGAAGTACTTATGTGTGTACTTTTATTTTTGTGATCTTTTGTAATAGAAATGGATGTTTGTGTGTATTTGGACTTTCGTTTTTATTATTATGTTGCAGTTGGATAGCTTTTCATTTCTATTATAAAGTTAGTGTGGTAGTTAAATTTGTATGTTTAGTATAATAGATGTTGAGTAGTATTTTGTAATGTAATGTGATTTTTATTTCACATTTTAATTGTAATTATTTTGTTTAGTATTATGGTTGTGTTAGGAAATATTGTTCTTGTTTAATGTTTTAGTTTTGTACTTATTTCAAAATTTAATTACCTAGAAATTTCTTTAATGATTTATATGTGTAGAAAGCTCCTAATATTACAGACCAGGTGAAGTAGAAATGTTGAGAAGCACTGCAACAATTTCAANATTGATTTGTTAAAATATGTTGAGTTTTACAATTAAAGTGAAGATTACATCCAAGATTCAGCGAGGTCAAAGCCCTTGAAAGTTGTGTGCAAATAAATAAGGAAATAAAATTATTGGGCATATAATTGGAGATTTTAGAGTGACAGACTAAAATCCTCAATTCGGTCCTATCTTTTGGGTGTTGAAATGTAGATGTTAGCCCTCAAGCGAGGGGAACGTGGGAGCTCTGAAGTGAGAGCCGGTATCCTCCCAACATAGCCGTAGATTCAGTAAACAAGCGTAGGATTAGTCAATGTTCTTTATGCCTAGACCACAGGGCAAAGAATATGTATGCTCCTATTTGACACAATACAATTTAAACCTAATTCACTTATCCATTCACTATAATTTCTTGACAAGGAGAAGGATGATTTCTTATATATTGAATATCACAGTCCATTCACTATAATTTCTTGACAAGGAGAAGGATGTTTTCTTATATATTGAATATCACATTAAAAACCTCAATCCATTCAATATAATTTCTTGACAAGGAGAAGGATGCTTTCTTAGATATTGAATATCACAAATTAAACCTCCATTCACTATAATTTCTTGACAAGGAGAATGATGTTTTCTTATATATTGAATATCACATTTGAACTTCACTATAATTTCTTGACAAGGAGAAAGATGCTTTCTTATATATTGAATATCACATTAAAAACCTCATTAGCTATAATTTCTTGACAAGGAGAATGATGTTTTTTCGTATTGAACTCACATTAGATCATTTCACTATACTTGACAAGGAGAAGGATGTTTTCTTATATATTGAATATCACAATTAAACCCTACTTTATATCATTAGTTATTTATTAGTTAGTAAACCCTACTTTATATCATTAGTTATTTATTAGTTATTAAAATTATCCTAAACCCTCTATAATCTCCTTGACAAGGGCACAATATAAATTGAACTAATTCATTTTATCCATTCACTATAATTTCTTGACAAGGAGCATAAATTGAACTGATTCACTTTATCAATTCACTATAATTTCTTGACAAAGAGAATGATGTTTTCAGTGTATTATTGAATAACACATTTAAACCCTCATTAGTATCATTAGTTATTTAATAGTTATTAAAATTACATATTTATTTTAATTGTCCATTCACTATAATTTCTTGACAAGGAGAATGATGCTTTCTTATATATTGAATATCACATTGGAATTCACTATAATTTCTTGACAAGGAGAAGGATGCTTTCTTATATATTGAATATCACATTTAACTAATTTATTAGTATAATTAGTTATTTAAGAGTTATTAAAATTACATATTTATTTCAATTGTCTATTAATGTAGTATAATTAGTTATTTAAGAGTTATTAAAAATTACATATTTATTTCAATTGTCTATTAGTGACAGATAAGCAATTTGAATTCCATTATTACGATTCAGTATTGCTTTTCTAAAATCTTAGTTCGCAGTTCTAAACCACTCCCTGTGGGATCGATATCTAGGACTCCATTAGAGCCCTGGTTTACTTCTAATATTACTCCCTGTGGGATCAATATCTAGGACTCCATTAGAGCCCTATATTACTTGGGCGATACGTATACTTGCGTTGATAAGTGTGACTTTACAATTATTGAATATTTTATACATCTATCTTTATCGAATCTATAACTATTATTAAGTTTTGGTACAGTTACTGAGGAATTAAATCTTTTAGCAGCAGTATTATTTACTTATATTTTTAAGCATATATAAAGTCACTGTCAAGTTTTTGGCGCCGTTGCTGGGGAGTAAACAAGAATCACAATTAGAGTAACAGACAAATTAGGATTATTAGAAAATTTTTACTTAAATTGCAATTTATTTTCATGTTTGAGTTAATTTTTTTACTATGTACTGATTTCAAATTGTATGCATAAATTTGGACCTGAAAATCTTATACCCAACGTGTAATGATTTCAAATTGTATGCGTAAATTTGGACATGAAAATCTTATACCCTACGATTCGACACACTATTAGAAAAATTAGAAGATTGAGAAGAGAACCTAGAAATTCTGATACAATGGAAAATAAAGAACAATCAAGGAATAGAGAATGAACACCAACCTAGACCCCTATGAGATTATGCAAATCCTACAGCAGATTAAATTCACTTATCTATCCAAAATCTTGATGTAGCTGCTAATTCATTTTAGCTTAAACTTATNAAAATTATTAATATGATTTTATGTAGTGAATTTAATTCAGGTAACTATATTTTGTAGCTATTTAAATATTATCGCAGATTTAAAGGAATATATTTGTAATGAAAATCTATTTTGTAACTTGATATTTAGTATAAGAGAATAAGACTATAGTTAACTATTTAAAGTAAAGGAAACTATATTTTAAAGTTTTAGTATAAGAGAATAAGACTATAGTTAACTATTTAAAGTAAAGGAAACTATATTTTAAAGTAAATAAGACTATAGTTAACTATTTAAAGTAAAGGAAACTATATTTTGAAGTATTAAGAATCTAGAAATCCATTTGAGAAGAAAAGATTGGGGCTCAATGATGTAAAAGCTATGAAATATTTATAAGGTAAAGGAATACTTTGAGTTTCAAATTTAGGGAAAGAAAGGTGAAGTTCAAAATCATTATAGGCTATCCAGATATATTAATCCTCACTTGAAAAAGAAAAAAGAAAGGATTGACAACAATACCTGAAAAGAAAAGCAAAATATATAGGATTGAAAGCAATCCAAATGAAAAAGAGAAAAGAAAGAAAAAAAATGGAAGTGAGGAGAAGCTTGAGGATATGCCTAATAAAAAATTTCACTGGACCTACCTAAAGGGAAAACCTAAATACATTCCTGAACTTATATTTATGGATTAGATATTTTACTAGTAGTGTTCTCAAGACTATATATATATATAAGTGAGGAGAAGCTTGAGGAGATGCCTAATCAAAAATTGGCTTGACAAAGAAAAAATTATGGAAGTAAGGAGAAGCTTGAGGATATGCCTAATCAAAAATTGGCTTCACTCACCTACCTAAAGGGAAAACCTAAATACATTCCTGAACTTATATTTATGGATTAGATCTTTTATTAGTAGAGTTCTCATGAAGTTCCTATAATTTGAATATTCTAAGTGACTTAATATTGCAATATATAGTCATTCTTGAAATGAATAGAATACTATCTTAAAACTTGATGACTAGATTAATCTTGTAGCTACAGAGTTAATTTAATTACTTGAATTTTTTCTGAAAATCTCACTATGATGTTTATCGGAAGCAAACTTATAGTATTTCTAAATTAAAACTTTACACAATAGATCATAACTTTTATATAGTACTAAAATTACTTGAGGACAAGTAATAGTTAAGTTTGTGGGATTTTGACCCAATTAGATTAACTTTTATGTAGTACTAAAATTACTTGAGACAAGTAATAGTTAAGTTTGGGGGATTTTAACCAAAGTTTTATATAGTACTAAAATTACTTGAGGACAAGTAATAGTTAAGTTTTGGGGATTTTGACCAAATATGTAGTACTAAAATTACTTGAGGACAAGTAATAGTTATGTTTGGGGGATTTTGACCAAAGAATTTAAATCAAACTTATAGTATTTTTGAATTAAAACTTTACTACAATAGATCATAATTTTTATGAATCAAACTTATAGTATTTCTGAATTAAAACTTTACTACAATAGATCATAACTTTTATATATCTTAAATCAAACTTATAGTATTTTTGAATTAAAACTTTATTACAATAGATCATAACTTTTATGTAGAACTAAAATTACTTGAGGACAAGTAATAGTTAAGTTTGGGGGATTTTGACCAAAGGAAAATATGTTGATATTTTCATACCTATTTTATACTGTCTTTGATGATATTGCACTTTAAAGAATGGTATTTTTGATGTTTTGTTGCAGGAATAATGAATTAGGGTCATTGGAACAAAAAGATGCAAAAAGGAGCAAATTTGGAGTGAAAAGGACCGAAATGTGAAGATTTGAACTAGGGCGCCAACGACGATCCCAACGACGCCGACGATGAGATTTTCCCAAGAATCAAGAATTAATTCACTTAGAAGGCTCGCCGACGGCGCCCTCGAGGCCTCCANATTTATCTTTCCTGTGGATTTCATTATTTTAGATATGGAGGAAGATAAAGAAATACCTATCATATTAGGGAGGTCATTTTTAGCTACTAGAAAAGCTTTGATAGATGTTCGAAAAGGAGAATTAACTATGAGAGTTAACGATGAAGAAGTGACTTTTAACATTGCAAAATCTATGAAATACCCTACTGTTGAAAGATATAATGAATGTTTTTGCATGAAAATGAGTGAAAATCTATTGAATGAACATTTTAAAGAATATTTTGAAGAAAAAGAACAATATGAAGATAATGATGAAGTTATTTTGGATGAAATTGAAAATGAAGAATTTGATTATGTTCAGGAAAGATTTGAGATGTTGGATATTACAAAAAATGCTGATAAAAATCTATTTTATTATGTTCAAGAAAGATTTGAGATGTTGGATATTACGGAAAATGCTGATAAGAATCTATTTTTATGTTCAGGAAAGATTTGAGATGTTGGATATTACGGAAAATGCCGATAAAAATTTATTTCCATCGATTATAAAACCACCTGAACTTGAGATGAATTGTTCAAGAAAGATTTGAGATGTTGGATATCACAGAAAATGCTGATAAGAATCTATTTCCTTGAATTATAAAACAATCTAAACTTGAGTTGAAAATGCCTAACCACTTGAAGTATGTGTTTCTGGGAGACTCATCTACATTACCTGTTATTATATCTTTAGAATTAAATGATTTGCAAGAGCAATGGCTATTAGATACATTAAAAAGATATAATAAAGCTTTTGGTTGGACCTTAGCTGATATTAAGGGAATCAGTCCTTCAATTTGTATGCACAGGCTTCAGAGTTAAATGATTTGCAAGAGCAAAGACTTTTGGATACATTAAAAAGATAAAAGAAAGCAGATATTAAGGGAATCAGTCCTTCAATCTGTATGCACAGAATTATATTAGATGAACAATATAAGCCAAGCAAAGACTGTTATATACATTGAAAAGATATAAGAAAGCTTTTGGTTGGGCCTTAGCTAATGACAAGAACAAAAATTGTTAGATACATTGAAAATATATAAGAAAGCTTTTGGTTGGACCTTAGTGGATATTAAAGAATCAGTCCTTCAATTTGTATGCACAAAATTATATTAGATGAACAATATAAACCAAGAGTTAATCCACAAAAGAGATTAAAGTTAGATACATTGAAAAGATATAAGAAAGCTTTTGGTTGGACCTTAGCTGACATTAAGGGAATCAGTCATTAAAAAGATATAAGAAAGTTTTTGGTTGGACCTTAGCTGATATTAAAGGAATCAGTCATTCGATATGTATGCACAGAATTATATTAGATGAACAATATAAACCAAGAGTTGATCCATAAAGGAGATTAAACTCGCATAGAATTATGCAGATGAACAATATAAACCAAGAGTTGATCCACAAAGGAGATTAAACCCAATCATGAAAGAAGTAGTTAAGAAGGAGATTTTGAAATTGTTAGACACTGGAATTATATATCCTATTTCAGATAGTGCGTGGGTAAGTCCAATTCATTGTGCTTAGACACTGGAATTATATATCATATTTCAGATAGTGCATGGGTAAGTCCAATTCATTGTGTTCGTAAAAACTGGAATTATATTCCTATTTCAGATAGTGCATGGGTAAGTCCAATTCATTGTGTTCCTAAGAAAGGAGGAGTGAGTGTTGAAACAAAAGAAGATAATAAAATAATACCTATCAGACAAGTTACTGGGTGACGTATTTGCATTGATTATAGAAAATTAAACACTGCCACCAGAAAAGATCACTTCCCTTTACCCTTTTTAGACCTAATAGTAGATAGACTTGTTGGGCACAAATATTTTCATTTTTTAAATGGATAAACCAGTTACCATCAAATTCCTATTGCTCCTAAGGATCAAGAAAAGACAACATTTATTAGTCATTTTGGAACTTTTGCTTTTCAAAGAATGCCTTTCAGATTATGTAATGCACCTGCAACATTCCAGAGATGTATGATATCTATATTTAGTAAGTTAATTGATGATGGATTGGAAGTGTTTATGGATGATTTATCTGTATTTGGAACATCATTTGATGCATGCTTAAATTATCTTGAAAAATTTATGCAGTTATGCGAAAGAACTAATTTAGTTCTAAATTGGGAGAAATTTCAATTTATGGTTGCAGGAGGAATTGTGTTAGGGCATAAAATTTCGGAAGATGGTATGGAAGCAGACCCTGCAAAAATTCAATTTATATCAAAACTAACACCTCCTACTAATGTAAGAGAGGTTAGGAGTTTTCTTGGATATGTTGGTTTTTACAGGCATTTTATTAAAGATTTTTCAAAAATTACTAAACCTCTATGCCAACTTTTAGAAAAGGACAAGAAATTTGAATTTACTGAAAGCTGTTTAAATGCCTTTGAGTTATTAAAGAAAAACTTAATCACAACCCCTATTATAGTTTCACCTATCTAGGAGAAACCATTTGAACTGATGTGTGATGCTCAAAATTAATCACAAGCCCTATTATAGTTTCACCTAACTGGGAGAAACCATTTGAACTGATGTAAGATGCTATATTATGCTATTGGAGCTGTCCTTGGACAAAGGTATGAAAAGATTTTTAAAGTTATATACTACTCTGGAGCTTCTAACTGGGAGAAACCATTTGAACTGATGTGTGATGCTAGTGATTATGCTATTGGAGCTGTGGGGACAAAGGTATGAAAAGATTTTTAAGGTTATATACTACGCTAGTAAAACTCTTAATGATGCTCAAATTAACTATACTGTTACTAAAAAAGAGTTACTGGCTTTTGTGTATGCTTTAAAAAAATTTAGCTCTTATTTAATTAGGACTAAATGTGTTGTGCACACTGATCACTCTGCTATTAAATATATGATGCAAAAGAAGGATGCCAAACCAAGGTTAATTAGATGGATACTTTTGATGCAAGATTTTGATCTTATGGTGATTGATAGAAAGGTAACTGATAATCAAATTACTGATCATTTGTCGAGATTAGAAAATCATGAATTATCTGAAACCGACAATGAAATTATAGATAGTTTCCCTGATGAACAACTTTATAATATTAATCTGTGGAAAATACGATGGCATGATGATATTGTTAATTATATTCCACCTATGCTGACATTGCAACAACAAAAAAATTCATTCATGATGCGAAAGCATACTTTTGGGATAAGCCTTATTTATATAAACAATGTAAGGATCTTATTATGAGGAGATGTGTGCCTTATGAAGAAACTGATCTAATCATTCAGGATTGTCATGATTCTGAATTTGGAGGACATTTTGGGATTGATAAAACTNGGGAAAGAAACTGAAGTTCAAAATCATTAAAGACTATCCAGATATAATAATCCTCACTTGAAAAAGAAAAAATAAAGGATTGACAACAATCCCTGAAAGAAAAGAAAAATATATAGGATTGTAAGAAATCCAAATGAAAAAGGGAAAAGAAAAGAAAGAAAAAAAATATAAAAGTGAGGAGAAGCTTGAGGAGATGCCTAATCAAAAATTGGCTTCACTGGACCTACCTAAAGGGAAAACTTAAATACATTCCTGAACTTATATTTATGGAATAAGTCCTTTACTAGTAGAGTTCTCATGAAGCTCCTATCTCTTGAATATTCTAAGTGACTTAATATAACAACATACATCATTCTTGAAATAAATAGAAGACTAGAACTCTTAAAACTTGATGACTAGATAATCTGGTGGTTATAGAGTTAATTCAATTACTTGAATTTTTTCTGAAAATCTAACTATGATATTTATCTAAATCAAACTTATAGTGTTTTTGAATTAAAATATTACTGCAATAGATCATAGCTTTTATATAGTACTAAAATTACTTGAGGACAATTAATAGTTAAGTTTGAGGGATTTTGACCAATGGAAAATATGTTGAGATTTTCAAACCTATTTTATACTATTTTTAATGATATTACACTTTAAAGAAAGATATTTTTGATGTTTTGTTGTAGGAATAATGAATTAGGGTCATTGGAGCAAAAAAATACAAAAAGGAGCGAATTTGGAGCGAAAAGGACCAAAATGTGAAGATTTGAACTAGGCCGCAGACGGCGCCCTCGACCTCGCCGACGGTGAGTTTTTCCCGAGACTACCGGAAAAAATTCTTTAGAAGCCTGCCGACAGCGCCCTCGAGGCCGCCGACGGCGAGATCGATGGTTATGCCTACTCAAGCTTTGGAAAAGGCCAAATTTTGAAGGGATGCTTATGCAACACTTAGGAAAGCTCATCCACAACTTTAAAAGAACATTTTGGTCGAAGATTGAGAGAGTCTAGAGGAGGTGGTGAGAGACTAGAGGCCCTGCAGGTTAGAGAAGTTTTATTAGTGTGTAACAATTATGAGGATTTCTTTGGAAATTGTAAGAGTGGAGGGAAAGTGAGAGATTTCTTCCTCCTTGCCGCTTCAAAGAGGAATTCTATGTGCTAAGAGTGGAGGGAAAGTGAGAGATTTCTTCCTCCTTGCTACTTCAAAGAGGAATTCTGTGTACTGAGAGATTTCTTCCTCCTTGCTACTTTGAAGAGGAATTTTGTGTGCTGTAAAGAAAGGAAGAGATTCAGAGGAACGTTGAGCAGTGTTCTTGGGGAGAATTTAGAGATAAGTTATTTACTTGTATTTTGTATAACTTTGATTTTATATTTGAATTCCGAGTTTTGTTGTGTTTCTCCCTGAGTTCTGAGTAGTTTTCTCTGTCTTTCTCCTTGTCTCGAGGTTTGTGAAATAGTGATATGAATTGGCGAAGCCTTGAAAATGTTTAAGAAATTGTGATGATCTTTTCTCTTCGATCTTAATTTACTTTCAATCTGGCCAATTGATTTGTTAAAATATGTTGAGATTTACAACTAAAGTGAAGATTACATCCAAGATTTAGGGAGGTCAAAGCCCTTGGAAGTTGGATGCAAATAAATAGGGAAATATGATTATCAGGCGTAGAATTGGAGATTTTAGAGTGACAGACTAAAATCCCCAATTTGGTCTTATCGTTTGGGTGCTAAAGTGTAGATGTTAGCCCTCAGGTGAGGGGAACATGACAGCTCCGAAGTGAGAGCCGGTATCCTCCCAGCCTAGCCGTAGATTCAGTAAACAAGCATAGGATTAGTCAATATTCTTTATGCCTGGACCAAAGGGTAAAGAATAGGTATGCTCCTATTTGGTAGATTATAAATTGAACTAATTCATTTTATACATTCACTATAATTTCTTGACAAGGAGAAGGATGATTTCTTATATACTGAATATCACAATTAAACCCTACTTTATATCATTAGTTTTTTATTAGTTATTAAAGTTATCTATTTATTTCAATTACCTATTTGTGAGAGATAAGCAAATTGAACGTCGTTGTTGTGATTAAGGTATTGCTTTTCTAAGGTCTTTGTCCGTAATTCTAAACTACCCCCTGTGGGATCGATATCTAGGACTCCATTAGAGCCCTATATT